>CAIGRB010009877.1:203452-218819 GCA_903798255.1 Fraxinus quadrangulata
ATCAGCCTTAGAAATATCCGAACAAAAATATTCTCTGCTCATTTACTCCCTTGCCAAAATAAATGAAGGAAAGCAGCATGAAAAGGCCTAAAGTCCGTGATATGTGAATTTAATTTATTTGGACATTTTTGTCCATTTCATTTGTAGTGTGACTATTCCTGGTTGTATGTTTGATAAATTACGGCAATTAATTGGAAATTTATAAAATTATGGGTAGAATTTCGTCCCAGTTATACTTGACTACAAGGCACCTTATTCTCTTTAATCATGATTTAATTTGTGTTGGCCAACATATCTACCCCAGATATCATACTCGCAGCCTGTAATATGTACGTAGACATGGTATTCTCTACCTGTGTCCCTATATAACCAGGACCAACCATTTTATAAGGACCGGAGTCAAACCCTACTGACACGAGATGTTTAAGTCATTTGCATTTAGTAATCAACTTATAGCTTCTTGCCCATGTCTTAATTGAAGACACTTTATCAAGGGAAATAAACCTATTGCTGAGGAAGATCTACTGAATGGCTGATGTATTACGAATTAAAATTTGCCTTGCAGATTTGATGTGCAGCATTAAGAAAAATCAGTTTTCTGCCACGGAAAGAAATGAGATCTCCATCTTTTTGGATCGAGCATTTATTCGTCTTGAAGCATGGTTTAACTGGTTTAACACTACACAGTCAGGTAGATGCTACAAATTTTAACTTTCTACTAGTTTCTAATGCCGAAGGTTGACCATCCAACTTAATGGCCTGTATGGGTGTTACAAGCAAGTTGCATTTTTCCTGTAGATTGGCATGTTGCTATCACGTAACCTGAGAAACCAAAGTTTTTTAAGACAGGCAGCTTAAAAAATGGCTTCTCATGTATTGAGAATTTGATGTTTTATTCTCAGGAAAAATTGCAAGTACCTACTTTTGGCATGGAAGAGACAATGCAACCATTAGAGAACTAAATCCAAAGGTTCTTATCCCCACCATATTTATACACTCATCAGGATTAAGTGGAATTTTTATTTTAGGTTCACCTCATCTTTCCACCTGGTTAGAAACACACCTAGAGCATGTTTGAGCCCCATTTTTTTTTTTGACAAAAAAACATTTTTGAATAGTGATTTGAGGGAGAATGTGTAGTTAAAAAGTAAGGAAAAGTTTTGGATTTGAGTGTAATACTACTTTATTGAATAATGTGTGGTTGAAAATAATAGAGAAAAAAATGTATTCTAGAAATAATAAGGATCAAACAAGGGCCTAATTATCTGTTTTTCGTCATAATTTTTTAGGAGAGTAATAAATTGATTAGAAATGGATGGCAGAGCTCTCCACTAGTAAATTATGGAAGTCTATTAAATTGAATATAAATAAATTTTTGTAGGGCTATAAACCATATTAGGAAAGCAATTATCTCACAGCCATATTGAATGTGTGAAAGATAGCAAGAAAAGCCTTTTTGTCTTCTTTAACTCTTTCCCCCTTCTCTAGAAAGCATATTATATCTCAACTCTCTTAACAAGTTTTTAGAATTAACGTCTTTTATGCGAACAATCTATTGTGAAGTAGCTGAAAACCTCTACAAAATTATTCAGGATGACAAATAGAAGCTAGCATGCTCTGAAACATAATCGCATGCTTTAAGAAGTACCAAAAAAATAGAATTCGAGAAAAGATCAAACTTTGTTTCATCATTATAATAGTACCATAATTTTAGTATGATGTACGATCCTCGAATTATAGCTATTATTGACCTCATCTAAATTTCAATATTAGAATCTTTTAGCCCTTTGTTTCAAGTGTCCATGCAATGTTAGTTGTAAATGGATTTATAAGTCAAAATCCCCATAATAGTATTTTGTCATCTCCAGACGCTGTCTTCTGGATTAGATGATTATCCTCGTGCATCACACCCTAGCGAAGATGAACGTCACTTGGATCTTAGATGTTGGATGCAATTTGCTGCAGATTGCATGCATTCCATTTCAGAGTTTCTTGGGAAGGAGAGTGAACTTGGAAAGGTATAACTAAAATAATATATAAACATTTTCTAAGGTATCAGTTTAGTTCTTTTAATTTATAAGGTTTTGTTTAAAATAATACAGGAGTATGGTTCGACAGCAAAGCTGCTCTCAGATTTTGAGCTTTTAAATGAGGTAGTTCTACTATTTCCTTGTCAACGTTTTGCATGCTCACTCTCAGCTAATTTCTGATTAACATTGAATTTTTCCCCAGCACCTAGATTGTATTGCTAGAATTGGTATTTGCTTTATTACAATTTACATGTGAACAATGTATTGTTTGATCATTCTAACATTTGCTACCAGCTATTTAGATTTTCTGGCTTAAAGTTTATAATTTCGGATGTGCTCTTTTTGCTTAACAGATGCACTTTGATTATACCTATGGAGCTTATTTTGATTATGGAAATCATACTGAGCAGGTATATGCTTTTGTCTTTCAAGTAATCACGTCTCATATTGGCTGTGTTTTCAGATCACAACTCTTTCCAATGCTTACATTTCAGAATTTAATAGGCCTCATCCTTTAGACACTTTTTACATACTAGTAATTCAGCGATGAAGAGATCCACTTCCTAAATACCACTTCCTTCACAAAAATCTGTCTTCGCATTTTATTTAATTTTTTAAAATTATTTGGGTGGGGGAAGGGGTTTAGAATACTTCTTGTTAAGATTACTTGATGCAATGTCTTCTCGTTAGTCATTGTTATGTCTTGAAACATGAGCAGGTAAACGATAGATGAAAACTGCAGGGACCTAAAGGTTTTTGGGGAAAAAAAAAATCAAAGGAGAAAGAAAGGCAATGGTGGGACCAGACTTATTTCTTGTAGGCTCATTCTTGAATTAACAATCCTTTTCTTCGTAGGTTCGTCTAAATTGGAGACTAGTGGAGCGGGCTGGTGATTACCCTATTCATGAGCTTGTAAGAGAAGTTCTCGAGGAGCCAGTGCTGCGACTGGTTCCTCATGTTGGCTATGTCAGCCTTTTCCCTTTTATTGGTAGACTTATTCCACCTGTGAGTTGGCCAAGGATACTTTTTATTTCTTTCATTTTGCTCTTCACTTTCTCACAGATGTTTAGTATTGAAAGGTTATTTTTTGTCATCCACTTTAGGATTCATGGATATTGGAAAAACAGCTTGATCTCATTTCAAACAGAAGTGCTTTGTGGACCGTCTTCGGACTCAGATCTCTTGCCAAGACAAGGTAAATAATGATGTACTCAAGCCCTTGGCTGAGAGCACTAAGCTTGAAAGGAAGTAAAAGTTACTTTTAAGCTGCTTTGTTTGCCGGACATAATATTAGAAGTTATTCATCTTCTAACAAAAGTCAAAACCTTATTTCCTTTTGATTGAAGGCCTTCTGTTTGGGTGAACTTCTGATTAATGTTAATAAAAATTCCTTTTATGTCACAGCACACTGTACATGATACGCAACACTGAGCATGATCCACCATATTGGAGAGGGACAATTTGGATGAACATGAATTATTTGATTCTTTCCTCACTTAACCACTATTCTAAAGGTACGCTATAACATGAATTATTCTTTCTTGCTATAATTAATTCTGACATTTTGTATTTATATTTGATTCTGCAGTTGATGGACCATACAGAGGGAGAGCAAAGACTGTGTACAGTGATTTGAGGGACAATTTGATAAGGTGACTGCCCCCTGATTGTCTTCTTTAATTGACTTCTGTGCTTTTTTTCACCACTTTGGTATGCGGGATCAGACAATATTAACAGGATAAAGAAGAAAGAGATTAAAATCTTGCATGTTGTAGTGTACACTAGTGCAGTGCTTATCAAACATACTCTTTATGTACGGTTTATTCTTACCTGCTATTGATTTCTTTTGTTGCAGAAATGTGGTAAGAAACTATAACCAGACTGGCTTTTTCTGGGAACAGTATGATCAGAAGAACGGAAAAGGAAAAGGTGCACGCCTCTTTACTGGTTGGACGTCACTTGTGCTATTGATCATGGCAGAAGCATATAATGAGTGTTAGTACGTGCTAGCAAAAGGCGAAATCCTATCCACAATCCCATAGAATCATGCGAATAGGACTTCCAGTTGACTTGACGTGTAGCGTATGTGATTCAATATCAGTGTTAGATTACAGAAACGGGATCACAGTACAGCCTAGATATGCAGAATTGTAACTTGTGTTGATCCATTTTGGATGTGCAGTTACATGATTTTTTTTGGCTTCGGGCATGTAATTCAAAGGCAATATGTTCCATCCTAAGATTTGATCATGTTTCTGTACAAGAATGTGATGAGATAAAAACAGTACATAAATGTCACATAGCCTTGTATCCAAGTTTTTCCTCGACTATCAACCTGTATACAGGGTTGCTAAGAATGAAGGTTTTGAATGGTGGCACAAGGTTTTCCTATCTCTACCTCAAGATAAATGGATGAGCAACACAATAATCACGTCAGTTCTAGGTTCCTTGAACGTATCTTGAAATGGGATTGTGTTGGCATAGTGGTACAGAAAATGCACTCTTCTTCATTTACTTCTAGATGTAACATAATTTCCAGTTCATTTCCAGAAAAATAAAAATAAAAACATTTGACCGATGGATACTAGGGAAGAAAAGGAAAAGGGAAAGGAAAAACAAATGGACAAACTGCTTGTAAATTAAAAGCCATTTTTGTTCTAATCTTTAATCCTCTCAGTATCCTCAGCCATTATGATCTCCAAATCTCGGAAATCTCTCTTCATCACATTGCAAAGCCTAGATATAGCCTCCGTTTGCTGCTGCAATACCTGCAATGAAAAGACGGTCATTCATGTAACCAACAAACGCTACAAAACTAGTCCATTAAAATTGAAGTAACTTTTTGAGCAGTCTGAAAGGATTTTCAATAAATTTTAGCTTACTGCTGACATTTATGTAACCAACAAACGCTACAAAACTAATCTTTATTAAAATTTAACTTTTTTTTAATAACCGTGGGTGTCCGGGCCAACTTGCGTGCACTTCGACTAATCCTACGAGGCATTGAAGTTTACGGCCGGGTACTCGGCCTTGAGGGGATTAAGTACCTTTTTGAGCAGTGGAAGGATTTTCGATAAATTTTAGCTTACCTCTTGCATGTCAGCAAGACTCTGTTCGTGGATATTGGTTGATCCTGGAAGATAAAGAGAGCCACCATCAAGGCCATTTGCTTGAACACGAGAAATAGTGAGCAGATTTTGAACCCGTCTAGAAAGTTCTGCTCCAGGTCCTTTTAACTGCAAGGTCGGGTATTCTTGTAAGTACAGTCACTTGTTACATTCCAAATAAGTACAAGGCATTCAGCAAGATCAAATTATAAACAACCTGCCGAGTTACTGCAGCCAACTTCTCAGCCAATTCAGCTTCTCCTTTCGTTAGAGGTAACCGGTAACCTTTACCCTCCAGTGCCTCTACTATTCTCATTACCTGATTATAATATCACGTGCAAGCTTATAACAATAGGATGAGACATAGAAGCAGAACTTGTATAAAGCAATTGAGCATGCATTCACTATTTAAATTCGGATTATCTCATCATAAAATCATAATGCACCAGTAATGACTCGAAAAGATTCGAAGGAAAATGACATACAACACATTTGGCACAACATGACCACCACTACCAGATATAAAAGGCTAATCCAAATTCTCACCCTCAAAAGACGCCTTTGGAGAACTTGCTCTTTTTGTTGCATCCTTTGAATCCGAGGAAGAGTGTCAACTTGAAAATGCCTTTGGAGCTACACTAATCAAAGGTTATAAAGGTATATGGTAAATCATTAACGCACAGAACAAGAAAGGAAGGCAGACGAACATAGCAGAGACAATACCATCTTCACATTGCTCCTTGTCAACTTTAATCTCTCAGAATCTGAGAGCATGACTTCATCTTGAAGCTGCAGCAGCCAAAATTGAACGTTTTAACAATCAGTTTTCAAGAATCATGACATAAACCCAAATATGATCGATCATGAGAGAGAAAAATGTAATACTAGAGAGAACAGAATACTCATATTATGCAATGACAATCAAGCTCTCGATAATCATAATCATAATCACAAATACGAAGGAATCATATTCCTTCATAGTAGTTGCCATTTCTGTTCAAGATCACTGGTCACGAAACTAGTTTTTCTAGTTTAGCAGTTCCCTTCTTTTTTTGTCATGTTGGACCATTATTTAGATTGTTTACTAAACTTTGATGAGGATTTATCTACCTCACAACAATTCAATTTTGCTAGCTAAAAGATGCTACAAATGCAATCCATGCTTCATTTGCTTTCTTTAGATCAGATTCATTGCACCAGACAATACCTTTCAATTTTATATTGTAATATTCCTGTTACCGATAGCACGATGCCTAAATCCTATACTTCCACTCTCAACTCCTTCCAAATTACAGATTGAAGTTCTATCATCAATGACCAATATGATCGTAAAAATTTTATAACAGGAAGTAACATGCATGAAGATGACGGCAATCACACAGATACGACGACAAAGAATCTGATTATCACAAACCAGTAGAAATATCTATCCCGGACTACTCGTGTTTTGATCATTCAGGTCACACAAAATGCCAGCAATCTGAAAATCTACCAAGTCACATGGTCATTGTGAAAGCTAAAATTTAAGACAACGTCTTTTTAGTTATAGTCTAGGAAGCTCAGGTTGCAAGCTTTCACAATCTAAATGAAACCAACATACAACATTCAAATTCTGCACGTGAATTCTTCAAAGAATACACCAAAGTCCTCAAGATAAGAACTTCAAACAATAATGAAAAAGTTGACTTCTCTTGTGCATTTTGTCATGTCTAGAAAACTCTGCAGGTTGGAGTTAAAAGAAAATCTAATAACTTTCTACTGATATGCTCCGCAGAAATGCAACTGATACTTTTTAGACTTGAAAGTCAAGATTTTCATTTCCTTCCAACAGGTTTATTCTTAATTTGTAGCTTAAAAGGGGGGTCATCTGGAACAACAATAAGGAGCTTCTAACTCAATAATCATTACCTATTACGAATTTTAGTTCTAAAATTTCTATATTCGAATGAATATTTCAAAATTTAATAGAATTTTTTTTCGAAATAATCTTTTGCAAAACAAAATTTCCTAGGCAAATCATTTCAAATGACACAAGCAGCTGAAAGAAATATATAAGAACAACGTCAGTTAATTCTGGCAGTTCTTTCTTAATCTCAGCTTCACAGATTAGCTTATGCATTAAAGCATTCCTCTAAAATGCTCAAGTCCTTTAACTTTGACAAATAATTCTGGCAGCAGCCCACTTATAGGAGACTTGAGTATAATAGTATGTGATCTACTAAAATTCCCCCGTAATATTAAAACTATGAACTAGTCACACTTCAATGTACCTTGAGACGGCTTGAAAGATCTTTAAAACCCTGCACAAGTTGTGGCCACAAGCGTTCCCGGTTAGAACTTTCCATGCCTTCAAGCTTCCCCATTGCTTCTGCCCACATAATCTGGCAATGTAAACTAATTTATCAGACTCACTAAATAGCCTATAAAAGTAAATTTACAACATTAACAAAAAATTGAAGAAATGAGTGAAACAAGTCAAAAATGACAAATTTAAACTCACGTCTGATACACCAGCAGGCTTTGCTCTGTGCTGAGGTTCAGTAACACTGAATAAGAGATGCTGAAAAGAAACAAAAACATCTTAACATACACCTTCATGTGAATCAAGGTCAGTCTTGACATCAAAAATATGTTCAGCACCATAAAATGAACGCGCCAGTATGAATATAAGAAACATGAAGCCTTGATTAGCAACGTGTAACGTATGTCAGGGAAATGTAACTTCAATAAATGGCAAGTATTTTAATGGAACTATTTACATTTTTGAAAAGCAAAGTCTGATTTCTACACCAATGAAAGTAGTACAACAACCCAATATAAGTGTAAAAACAATGGCATTCAAATTTTTCGATATTAAAAAGCAAACCTTAAATGCATATTTCAAGTTCCCAGGCTCCTCCTTATAAGCTTCTACAATTGCCTATCAATTATAAATGGTACAAAAACATTAAAAATTAAAAATGCGGTCCACAGTAAATTTAGAACTCATAAACTTAGACAAAAAACTCAAAAGACAAATATCCCCAACTTGAATATCACGATCGGCGAGGGAAAAGGGAAGGGGAGTAACAGGAGCCATCTGAGTAGTCAACTGTGAATTCGCAAAAGGCAATGAAGGCGGCGCATTGAACGGCGTGGGCTGAGCTTGTGAGGCGGCACCAAATGGCGTCGAAAAGCCAAAATAGCTACTGGATTGAGGCTGTGGGGTTTGATATAGTGAAGGAGTCTGCTGCTGCTGTTGAGGTTGGGCTTGCTGGGAGAATGGAGTGGAAAAGAGTGAAGTGCCGAACCCCGAGCCGAATGATGGAGTGGAAGGCGTGCCGAAGGCTGGAGTAGATGACGGGGTGCCGAAGGCTGGGGTGGAGGAAGGAGTTCCGAACCCTGGGGTGGAGGAAGGCGTTCCGAACGCTGGTGTGGAAGAGGGGGTGCCGAAGGCTGCGGCGGAGGACGGCTGAGCTCCGAACATTTTGAGAATTGCACAGCAGAGGGAGGGCGGAACTAGAGAAGTCTTTTAGTGCATTGCCCCCAATTTCATTTCTTTGTGGTTTTGTCTGTGGTAATTTACGGATTTACTCCCTAACCCTTTAGTTAGTATAGTTTTGACTCCAAAATATCAAAAGTGAGATTTTAGGTTACTAACTTATTTAAATAAGTTTCTAACTCGTAAAAGTCGCATTAAACATGTGAATTTAGGTCCCCGAGTGTTAGATATTTGATAGTTTTGTCTGCTAACTTTAAGTCATATTATAAAGTCACATTGCAATCGACATGTAAATATTCAATATTTCTATGCACTTTTATACTAGAAACACAATCTACTTACGAAATGCAAAACAAACATAAAATTTACAACAAATATTCTCATTGTTGACCCAAAAAAATGGCTCAATAGATGTCGGGTCCGCTCTTGTCATGTCAAGCACGATTCCGACGCGCTTTTGTCGAGATGACGACGATAATCGGTTGGAATTGAGCGCGGGAGGCACTTTTTGGCGAGAGACAAAAGACGTTCAGACTCCGGCAAATGGAACTGGAGACAATTGTGCTAACAACAATCGTCGAATATGAATCCAAAATGATCTAGCAATTTTCATGCTAAAATATGTCGAAAGATAGACGGAAGATATGTATGTTTGTATATTGAATCTGATGGCTAACTGCTTTTTTTTTCTTTTTCAATCTCCAACCCCCTTTCAGTTACAATATGAACTTATTTATACTATGTTGGCAGACGTGATACCCGTTGGATCAAAACCACGTGGCCTCATCTTTCTAATTGAGACTTCACATCACCATCTAGTCATGCATTTAATACATCGATAAGGGGTTAGCCACCTTATACAGTAGGCTGGCACACTGACAAACTTTATTACAAGTGTTAAATCAATCACTTCCGAAAGATCTCTAAATTTATTATGGTGAACAACGTCGGCCCCGTAGCGGAACAAGGTCTATTTCGGTTCGAGGTCCTCATGCAACTAGGAGGGGCTTTTACCTCGGAACTTGAGGACTTCGGCCGGACTAGTCAGAAGGACCTCGTCAACTCTTCTGCTTGACCTTGTTGGCTGATTTAGTCCAGATGGGCTGACTGCTTACGCACCTGTCAACATGGCAATGTTAGCAGGACCTCGGAATTTGGGGGTGGTAACAATAGTCTCCCAAGTCTATGCATGATTATTTATGTAATGTATGGACTTCAGATAGCGTATGGTCCTTTAAAGGAATGAACGTTCGGGCTTTTGCCGAGGTTGTTCAATGAAATTTGTTCGAAGTGGTCTTCCCTTGGTGGTCCAAGATGCATCCGAGGAGGTTCTACATGGTAGAAGCCCCTTCTATTGACGCAGGAGGTCGTCATTTGCCGTGGAAGTCCATAAGGTCTAGTGCTGGCAAACAACCTCAAAATTGATGTTTACGAAGAGTTCATGGTTTTTGGAAAAAGATGGGGTAATTTAAATTATGGCGCCTCAATGATTTGATGTTGCCTCAAGTTCCCAAGAGAGCAATTATTTCGGTACGACTCCCACAACACGCAACAGTCGCCGCATTTAATGCGTAATGATGGGTGTTACGTCTGCCTGTTTGTGATATTCAGATGCACATGGGCGCGTGAATGCTACCCGTGGATCTGGGTCGTTGAAGTCGAAGCGCCGAAGCCATGGATGGTTCAGATTGAAGCCTCGGAAAAGACGGTCGGATGGCAAAAATTAAGATCCGACGATCAGGGGTCAACTTGCCTGCCTATAAAAGACGTATTCTTTTGAGAATCATTTCTTCTCACTTTTGGCACGAACGTTTTGCTTCTCTCCCTTTCAAATTTTTAGAGACTGTAGCCCTACTTTCTTCACTTGGCTTGGGAATATCGTAAGTATTGTACCTTGTCCTCCATTTTTTTTAAAACTTTCTACAAAGGTCTATGTTAAGGATTCTTCAAAACCTGATGGGAGGAGTAGATATTAGTGACTTTGCGAGCAAAATGAGTTTTTCAGTTACCAACACGGTCGACCTCGTCCGGGCTGTTGAAGCTGGACAGGTGCTTCCACCTCTAGAGGTAGCGATGGGGATGACGATGGCATATCTTAGGGAGTCTAAAATCCCTTCCAGTGCCGATCCGACCCACCTTGCCAGCCTCAGGAAAAAATATAGGACACCCTATGACATAGAGCTCCTATCCCCCTATCCAAATGAACGACCATGTTATCCGAGGAGGGGCTGTGTCGCCATTAGTGAATACCTTCTAAAGGTTGGGGTTCGCCTGCCTTTGCATCCTCTTCCGAGTCGTTCTTAGGTTATACGGCTTGACCCCCACCCAATTTTCTCCAAACGCTTGGGCCCAGCTGGTGGGGTCTTATTTTCTCTGGAAAGAGGTTTCCCTGGGCGAGGATATGCCTCTTCATGTCTTCCAAACTCTTTACCAACCTAGGTCTTTAGGCAATGGAGACCCCAAGGGGTGGTATTCCTTGTGCCTGTGGGGTACACATTCTCCTTTTGTGTTAGGTCTTCCTACCTCCATCAAGGGATGGAAGGAGACCTGGTTCTGGGTTCGGGGAATGTGGCAGGAGTGCGAGGGCGACATCATCCCCTATGTCAAAGTTCCGACCTCCTATTCCGAACCCAGTGAGTCGCTATTGAGTTCTGCTTATTATTCTTCTACGCAATTATCGCCGGCTAACATTGACCTTTTTGCAGAGTCCGTGGAACACTTCGACCTTGATAAGAGTGACTGGGATATCTTGTCGGAGGTTTACCACTAACCCTATTCATCCAGAGAGTACGAGCGCCTCGTGGTGTCCTACGAAGACTTTGGCTTAATGGCCTGGAGAGGTATAATATGGATTGTGCTACCTTTTTGATTCCATGTTTTTCCTCTTCTTATTCATGCCTGAACTCGTTTATCTTATCAGATAACTTCGACAAGAGAAGGCCCCTGATGCCCGATATGGCCACAATTTTGGCAGCCACTTCGATAGCTGGCCGTAAGGGCATGAAGCCCTCATCTACTGGGAGAAAGCAGGTGAGGGACAAAATAGAGAGGGTCAGCAAGGAGGCTGTCCCTCAGGAAGAAAAGCATCATCCCTTGACGGACAAGGGAAAGAGGATAATGTTAGAGGAGCCCAAGAAGAAATTTCAGGTTTCTACTACCGGGGTGGGTAGCTCTAATGATGTTCTCCCTCCTCGTTCCGAGGTGCCTGCTGGGGAGAAATTTCTTGCAGCCTCTATCGCTGCAGCATCTGGGAGACCTTAGCGTCCAGCTGCCTTAAAGCCCCTGAGGCAAGAGCCACCTAAAAAGACCAGGACCTCCGCTGACTCTGGAACTTCAGAGTGATCCTAGGGTAAGCCACCATTGCCAAACGGTCTATTGAGCTTAAACTCGTGGCCCTTGCTCTGCTGCCGCTCGAAGTCTAAACCGTAACGACGACGTTCCATACATTCTGGACCAAAAAGTGGTAGAATTTTGTGGAGACTAGCAACGCGGTGGACGTCGTCACCACGATGGTAGCCCAAGCATCCAGGAGCTTCGGCATGGCCATAGAGGCGGAGGCCCTTTTCAAAATGCTTCAGAAGAAAAATCGGGAGTTCATGGGCAAAGCCTCTAATGCCGAAGAGCAAGTGAGCAAAGCCAGGGCCAAGGCCGATGCTCTTAAAAAGAGGGAGGATGAGAAATCTGTGAAACTTGCGTCTGCCTTAGCAGAAATCGAGGCCCTGAAGAAGGAAGTCCACTTATCTCAAAGTAAAGTGGCCTCGTTAACCAAGTGGGTGGAGACCTCTGATGCCCACCAGAAATTGGCCGCTGAAGCTCTTGAAAAGGCCAACAAGGAGAAAGTCGAGCGACGAGACAGGTGGGAGAACTAAACTCCCAAGTCGCCAGATTGGGAGAAGAGGTTCACGAGGTCCGTCGTGAGGCTGAGCGTGCCAGTATTGAAGCTGAGGATCACTTCTTAACTTCCATCTGACGGAAGCATACCAACATTTCGACAAATATTGGAGGGTGTACGAATATACCGAAGTGATCGAATAGATCAAAACGCACACTCAACATGACACGTCTTACCTGAGGGCCGAATTCCTTGTGGATGATAACGAAGAAGGGAATCCTCAAACGCCTGCTGAAGGGGCCCAGGTTATTGACCTCGATGATGAGGCATGCGGGGTTGCAGAGGATGAAGTGGCCTCCGGAGCGATAGTTCCTTTCGAAGCTCCTCAGCTCCCACCCCCGTAGGCTCGATGCACTTTTTTCTTTTTTAAGTGTTAAGGCTTCGGCCTCTTGTAAATGTAATCATATTTTCATCTAATGAAGATGATTTTTTCATTTACTTGGTGTAATTTCCTTATTTCTGCTGCCATATCGACGCGACTGCTAACTTTTATCCGTGCCTGGTGTCGCTTAATAAATTCCTATTTAAGTGGTTAATTACCTACAACGCACGATAGAAAAAAGAAGAAACGTCGGGGCTCTTAGCCTACGTTAAATAACTTCAAGGCTCTTAGCCTATGTACAAAGGAAACGTCGAGGCTCTTAGCCTACATTAAATAACTTCAAGGCTCTTAGCCTATGTAAAAAAGAAATGTCGAGGCTCTTAGCCTCCGTTAAATAACTTCAAAGCTCTTAGCCTATGTAAAAAGGAAATGTCGAGGCTCTTAGCCTACGTTAAATAATTTCAAGGCTCTTAGCCTACGTAAAAAATGAAACGTCGAGGCTCTTAGCCTCAATTAAATAATTTTAAGGCTCTTAGCCTATGTAAAAAGGAAACGTCGAGACTCTTAGCCTACGTTAAATAACTTCAAGGCTCTTAACCTACGTAAAAAAGGAAATGTCGAGACTCTTAGCCTCCGTTAAATAATTTCAAGACTCTTAGCCTATGTAAAAAGGAAACGTCGAGGCTCTTAGCCTACGTTAAATAACTTCAAGGCTCTTAGCCTATGTAAAAAGGAAACGTCGAAGCTCTTAGCCTATGTAAAAAGGGAAACGTCGAGGCTCTTAACCTCCGTCAAATAATTTCAAGGCTCTTAGCCTATGTAAAAAGGAAACGTCGAGACTCTTAGCCTACGTTAAATAACTTCAAGGCTCTTAGCCTATGTAAAAAGGAAATGTCGAGGCTCTTAGCCTACGTTAAATAACTTCAAGGCTCTTAGCCTATATAAAAAGGAAACGTCGAGACTTTTAGCCTACGTTAAATATCAAAGACCGCAATTTCACAGGGTTTATAATAACAAAAGATAGTACTTCGTTTCATTGGATTCAAAATGACTCATACAGGATGCCTTACATTATTGATAATACTTTCGTAAGTTCTGCGTTCCAAGGATGAGGCTGCAGCTTCCCATCCATATCCCTAATTTTATAAGTTTCAGATCGAATCTCCTCTCATATGCAGTACGGTCCTTCCCAGTTGGGCGCAAAGGCCCCCGACCCATGTTCATTCGAGGGTAGAAACACCCTACGAAGCACTAATTCGTTCAGTCGGAACGACTTCTTTTTTACCTTCTAGTTATAGTACCTGGTCATTTTCTTTTGATACACAGTCATTCTGATCTGAGAGTCATCCCTTCTTTCTTCAAGAAGGTCCAATCCACAATTTCTCAATTCATCGTTGATCGCCTCATTGAAATGTACTCATCTAGGGGACGGTAGGCCTACCTCGACGGGGCTCATGGCTTCCGCCCCATATGCCATGGAGAAAGGGGTCTCTTCAGTTGCAATTCGACTTGTGATTCTGATTGCCCAAAATACCTGGGACAACTCGTCTACCCACGCCCCCTTTGAACCATCAAGTTTTCTTTTCAGAGTGTACTTGTGTTTTGTTTACGACTTCAACTTACCCATTAGCCTGGGGGTGATGGGGGGGAGGCTTCTTGAAGCCTAGCTCTTCACACATCTCCCTAACTCGCTTGTTATCGAACTGCCTATCGTTGTCGATTACGATCGAATAAGGGATCCCAAACCTGCAAATGATATTCCTCCAAAGGAATTTGGAAGTGTTGGTTTAAGTTATTTTTGTAAGTGGTTCGGCCTCTACCCATTTCGTGAAATAATCGATTACAACGATCGCAAAGCTGGCACCTCCTCTTCCCTTGGGAAGAGGCCCTATTAGGTCAATCCCCTACTTGGCGAATGGCCAAGGGCTATAAACTGCACTCAACTCTTGTGAGGGTTGCCTTTGGATAGTAGAAAGCACCGGTACTTGTTACACTTTTTGATGAATTGTTGCGCATCCTTTTTCAAGGAGGGCCAGTAGTACCCTTGTCTGAGCGCCTTCTGTGCCAAGGACCAACCCCCGGTATGGTTGCCGCAGACTCCTTCACGGATTTCCTTAAGCACATAATCGGTTTGCTCTCCTCCGATGCACCGTAACAAGGGCATCGAGAAGCCGCGTTTGTACAATATGTCCTCATGCAAGATAAAATGAGAGGCCCTTCTTCTAAATTTTCAAGCCTCTTCTTTTTTCGGGGGCAAGGTCTAATTATTCAAATAAGATATAATGGGTCCCGTCCAGGAAGAGGTGTCTCCACCCACATTACTGTCCCATCGGGGTCCGTCGAGGGTCTAATGACGTGCTCAATCAGGATTACGATGGGGAGCTCGGATTCTTTACTACTAGCCAACTTTGCTAGTGCATCGGCATGAGTGTTGTGAGACCGTGGGATTTGCATTAATTCGAATGATGGGATGAAGTTCGTTACCAACTTTAGATAAGCTGCCATGGACTTATCCTTGGCAGAAAAGTTCCCATG
>CAIGRB010009890.1:0-10967 GCA_903798255.1 Fraxinus quadrangulata
AATAAATGCATCTTCCAACTATCTACTAACATTTACTAAATACTTTCTTAAACAAGATAATTCTCAATGTTTTGAAAATTGATCCGGACATCGAACCGAAGAAGAGAAAGGGTTAAGGATTAAAGGGTCGAACTCAAGTTGAACCAAGATTGAGACGAAATTTAAAATAATTTATACATTAATGTATACTTTTTTTTAACTTAAATGATATGCATTCCATTAAAAATCCATATTAAGTAAAAGAATATTTAAGACTCGTCATTTAATATTAATTAATTAATTGAATACTCATTTAACATAAAGTAAAATTAAATGGGCCCAAATAAATGGACTAAAGGAAATTTAAATGGGACAAAATGGTGGAAATATTTTTCAAAATCAATAAAATAGGGATTTGAAATGAAAATGGATTTTTGAGGCCATATTGATGAACTATCCGACTGCATAGTTCAATATGACATGCAGTCGTATAGTCATATATCGGGACTGGAGGCCCCATGGTTGCATTAACTATGTGGTCACATAGGTTTGGCTTATGCGATCGCATTAAGATAACATGTAGCTGTTTATGGTCGTTGATGTTTGAATTTTGGTAGATTTTCATCTGATTTTGGCACAATTTTGTGGAAGGATATTGAGACCTATATATAGGTGATCAATGTTTAAAGGCAAAAAAATATTATAATCATTCTTGGAAACATTTTTATTCCACACATAATAGAAATAAAAAATCCATTCTTACATATTCAAAATTTCCATTTTGTGTATTCTTCAAATTTTGAAGGATTTTCACTAGTACTTATTGTTAATTTTTTTTATAAGGCTTGATTAATTCTACAAATTATTTGTCATAATCTCTTTAAGCATCATTTTCAATCCGAGAGGGGGCAAATATAGTTTGAGGATAACGGTTTCGTGTTCAGGCCTTCTTTTTTCATCTTTTTCTAGTTTTCATTCTTTGCTTTCATCTCCAATCCTCTTTGTGCACATTATATATTTTAAACAATCTCAAACTATATCATTGTGCAATGGAGAATGAAAGCACTTTGTGACAATCAAGTTGACGAATCAAGATCTTGTTCGATTGGATCGTTTTGATGGAACCAACTTCACGAGTTGGCAAGATAAATTGAAGTTCCTACTAATGGCGTTGAAGATATTGTACATCCTTGATATGAATTTGGCACCATTACCGAAATCAACAAATGGAGAAACCGATGTTGTGAGAGCCGAAAGACAAAAGCGCCAAGAAGATGAATTCATATGCCGTTGCCATATTCTCAACGCTTTATCAGATAGGCTATATGATCTCTATACCAATACTTCATCGGCAAAGGAAATCTGGAACGCTTTGGAAAGTAAGTACAAAGTTGAAGAAGAAGGTATAAAGAAATTTTTAATTTCAAAGTACTTTGATTTTAAATTTCTCGAGAATATTCCCTTTCTTCCCCAAATTTATGAATTACAAGTGCTTGTCAATAAGTTGAATGCGGTCAAATTTCAGATTTCGAAAACCTTCGAAGTGGGAGCAGTTATTGCAAAACTTCTCGAAATTTGGAAAGGATATTAGAAGAAAATCATGCATAGTCCCGAAAACTATTTTTTGGAACAATTGTAGAAACATCTTCGAATTGAGGAAGAATCTAGGGCAAGAGATGGGAATGACAATTCTTATGAAAGCACTTCAAAAGTCAATGCCGTGAAGAAGACCGAGCATTCTAATAAATCCAACAAGAGAAAACATTCAATGAACTTTAATAAGTTCAAGAAGAAGACCAAAGATGGTTGCTTCGTGTGTGGAAAACTTGGACATTTTGCAAAAGAATGTCGACACCGAAAAAAAAAATTTCGAAGAAAAAGTAAACTCTATCAAGGAAGACAACATTGTGGCCACCGTAAATGAAATTAATGCTATCAAGGGAAATATTCTCGGATGGTGGTATGATACATGTGCGATCGTACACGTATCATATGATAAATCCTTATTCAAGACTTATTATGAAGTGGATGGAGATCAAGAGATTCATATGGGTAACGAAGTTCGATCTAAAGTGTTTGCAAAAAGTAATGTAGAGATCACCTTCACTTCCGACAAGACCATTACTTTAACAAATATACTGCATGTTCCTGATATGAATAGGAATTTGGTTAGTGGCAATCTCTTAGGAAAATTGGGTATAAAATGTATTTATAAATTCGGTAAACTTATACTATCCCAAAATGGAATATTTGTTGGAAAATGCTATTCTTGTGAAGGAATTGTCAAATTATATATCGTTGACAAATTGATTAATAATAAAGTTGATTTTGCTTATATTATTGATTCATTTACATTATGGTATTGTAGATTAGGTCACATAAGTAAGAGTGCCATGAAAATAATGTTAAAATGTGACTTAATATCATATAATGAAAATGATGCATTTAAATGTAAAACTTGTGTAGAATCTAAAATGACTAAGAAACCATATCAAAGTGTAAAATGAACTTCTAATATCCTAGAATTAATTCATACGGATATATGTGAATTAAATGGTATGTTGACTAGAGGAGGAAATATGTACTTTATTACATTTATACATGATTTCACTAGATATACGTATGTTTACTTGATGAAACATAAACATGAAACCTTTGACATATTTAAAGCATATAAAAACTAAGTTGAGAATCACCTAAGTAAAAAAATAAAAACACTAAGAAGTGATAGAGGAAGTGAGTACTTCTCTAGTAATTTTAATTTGTTTTGTGAACAGTAAGGCATAATTCATCAATGTAGTACACCTAGAACACCCGAACAAAATAGTTTGGCTGAAAGAAAAAATAGTACTTTAGTTGAAATGATAAATGTCATATTAATTTATGCTAAGTTGTCATTTAATTTATGAGGTGAAGCATTATTGAGTGCACGTAAGATATTGAATATAATTCCTTCAAAATTTACTAAGGTTTCTCCTTATGAATAGTAGAAAGGAAGAAAACCAAACATTGGATACTTCAGATTGTGGGGATGTCTTGCTTATTGTAAGAACACAAACCCTAATAGGACCAAATTAGGTTCAAGAGGCATCAAATGTGCTCTGGTTGGATATGCTAGTAATAAAAAATCATATAAATTGTTGAAATTGGAGTCCGATGTGATTATTGAATCCAACGACGTAGAGTTTTTCGAGAATTCACTATTTTCGAATAATGAATTATAGGAAACTCATAAAGAAATCCCAATCTCTAGTGGAATACAAGATGAAACATTTTTTAAAGATGTTAATGTATCTAACGAACCTCGAAGGAGTGAAAGAACTCAAATTGAGAAGTTTTTAGAATCGGACGAGTTTGACTCTCAACTTATTTCATTCTACTTAGTAGAAGGAAATGAGAAGAATGTTGTAAGAACAATTCTTTTTGTTCTACAAGTAGAAATCGATCCTAAAACTTATAGAGAAGTTATGAATTCTCGAGATAGCATTTTTGGGAAAGATGCAATTAAGGATGAAATTGATTCAATTATGTCAAATAATACATGAGAACTTGTTGATCTACCACATGGATCCAAATCTATTATATGTAAATGGGTATTTAGGAGAAAGTACAATATTGATGGTTCTTTTGATACTTTTAAGGCTAGATGTTGTCAACAAAAGGAAGGAATAGACTATTTTGATACTTAAGCACCGATAGCTAGAATAACATCAATTATGATATTATTCGCATTAGCTTCTATACATGGCTTGCGTATTCATCAAATGGATGTCAAGACGACATTCTTGAACGGGGATCTCGATGAGGAGGTTTATATGGAACAACCTAAAAGGTGTGCTCTACCCGAAAATGAACATAAGGTATGTAAATTAGTAAAGTCATTATACAATTTGAAGCAAGCTCCAAAGAAATTGCATGAAAAAATCGATTTAGGCATCATTTCATTTGGTTTAGAACATAATAGCGTAGATAAATGTTTGTATTTTAAAGTATGTGATAATTTTGTGATATTTATTATCTTATATGTTGATGAAACGTTGATTTCAAGTAATCACATGAAGAGAATAAAATAAACGAAAATGTTTCTATCTTTCACATTCAAGATGAAGGATCTTGGACAAGTGGATACCATTTTGGGTATCAAAATTACTAAAACTAGCTGAGGTTATCATTTAAATCAATCACATTATGTGATAAATAAGTTCAAACATTTGAACATAAAAGAATATAGTACCCCTCTTGATCCAAGTTCAAAATTAATAAAGAATAATGGAAGGGTAGTTGCTCAATTGGAGTACGCAAGTGTTATAGGGAGTCTGATGTATGCAATTCAATGCACAAGATTGGGCATAACATTTACAATTATTAAGCTTAGTAAGTTTACTAGTAATTCAAGCAATGATGGAAGAGTTCTTGGATATTTAAGGAAAACTAAGAACTTATGTCTACAATACACTAAATTTTCGATTGTATTGAAAGAATTTACAGATGCTAGTTGGATATCTAGCATGGGAGAAAGTAAATCTACTTCAAGTTGGGTGTTTACTCTTGGAGGATGAGCTATTTTTTGGAAATCAAAGAAACAAATATGTATAACACACTCGACTATGAAATCTAAATTTGTAGCATTGTCAGAGAAAAGAGACTGAGTAGCTTAAGGATCTACTCTATAAGATACATTTAGGACTAAAGATTACATCATCAATATCTATCATGTACGATAGTCAAGCCACGTTAGCAAAAACATACAATGATGTATACAACGGAAAGTCTAGACATATGAGTTTTAGACATGACTCATAAGGAAATTAATCAAAGACGGAATAATTTCCCTAAATTATGTTAAGTCAATTTAGCGGATTCTTTAACTAAACCTCTAAATAGAGATTTAGTGACGTCTACTTAGAGTAAAATAGGGTTGAAACTCTTGAACTAAAGATCCATTAATGATAGCAACTCTACCTGTCATTACCTATCAAGTAATCCACTGGTTCAAAGTATAACAACAAGTCATTCGATATATGAATAGTTTCAGCATTATATAATCTGCAATAACCTTATTCTAATTAAATAATGCTGGTTGTTACTAAAATGAGGGTTGAGTTTTAAAGCTCTTAATGAAATTCGATACTAAGTACAAGTATCTTTAAAAGTAACAAAGATACTGGAAGAACTTCACCTAGATAAACATCGAGTTGGTGCCGCCTCAATAAAGAGTTAGAGTTTCTCTCTTAAAAATTTGTTGAAAATGATGAGCACGAGGCCATATTAGCGCTAAGCGAGGTTGAGGAATTTGAGAACACTTAATACTTGTGTATGTGTTCTTACTGGTATTGTCATATGGAATAATTGGTTCAAAGCTCTCATGCTACCTTTAATTCTAACTTTACTTTGTTTGAATTATACTATAGTTATATTCAAATTGAAAGATATCTAATTCTTATGCATAAGTATTGTATACTTTGAATATGAGATTTTATTAAAATTTGAACAAGTGGGGGATTGATGGAAATATTGTTCAAAATCAATAAAAAGGGATTTAGAGTGAAAATGGATTTTTGATGCCATATTGATGAACTATGCGACCACATAATTCAATATGGCATGCAGTCGTGAAGCCATATACCGGGACTGGAGGCCCCATGGCTGCATTAACTATGAGGTCGCATAGGTTTGGCCTATGCAATCGCATAGAGATAAAATGTAGTCATTTATGTCCGTTGATGTTTGAATTTTGGTGGCTTTTCATCTGATTTTGGCACCATTTCGTGGAAGAATATTGAGATCTATATATAGGTGTTCAATGTTCAAATGCAAAATATATTATAATCATTCTTGGAAACATTTTTATTTCCACATAATAGAAATCAAAATCCATTCTTACATATTCAAAATTTCCATTTTTTGTGTTCTTCAAGTTTAGGAGGATTTTTATTAGTGCTTAAGTATTAAATCATTTACAAGGCTTGATTAATGCTGCAAACAATTTGCCATAATCCTTTTAAGCATCATTTTCAATCCGAGAGGGGGTAAATATAGTTAGGGGACAACGGTTTCGTGTCCAGGCCTTCTTTTTTCATCTTTTTCTGGTTTTCATTCTTTGCTTTCATCTCCAATCCTCTTTGTGCATATTATATATTTTACAACACCAAATGATTCCTACATGTCGAACCATCCACCACAAGCCCTAGTAGAAAAGAAGACATCGCAGTCATCGTTGTTGAGGATTTAGTGGTAAATGGCCGGGGTGACCTAGCCCATTTTTGCCCTTTTTGTTTCTTTCGTAATGAAACAATATGTACTCTATTATTGTGTGATAAAATGAATTTCTTTCTTTCTTGGTTTTTGGTAGTCTATAGTTGGATATTTAGGTTTATATGTATTGTTCCATTTTCATAATTCATGTAAATTATTACAATTTGAAAGCTATTGCGGGATGGAGTATGCTCTTGACATTAAATTGAGAGAATACATAGGGAAAGTTACATGCAATTGTAACTATATGAGCTCTAAGACTGTAACGGACGGACGGACTTGACGATGATCATATACGTCTTTGTACGCCGATCTTGCCAATGAAGGAAAGACATAATGAGGTGCATACATTCCGAAAATGAACTATGCTACCGCATAGTTATAACTCCAACGACAGCATAGAACAACTAAAATTTCACTTCTTTGTTTCGGAAATAGTACATGCTGTAGCATCCTGTTTTATATTATGCAACAATATAGATATCCGATTGGCTTACAATTTTGTTTTCATGATTCCAATGCATCCAACTTGTTTTCTCCTTTATGCCCAACATGAAACTTGGTGTTCAGCTTGTTAAATTCAAACTCTTGGCCTCTGTATTTTGAACATGTAAATGCATGTCTTCATTGATACTATTGGTTCGCGATCTCGTCATTGATTTCCTCTTCAAGTTGAGCCGGATCTTTGTAACTTTGTTGCCCTCCATGGATCCTATCAGATTAGCATGACACAAATCATATTCTAACCTATTAAAGATCATTCCTATACTTCTAACTCTAACATAAAATGTTCATATTGATAAATGCAATTTATACCTAAGGGATTATTCCAAAATCAAAGGTTAAATCATTAAAATTTTGTAACAATCAAATCTTTGTCCATGATGATTTCATTCAAGTTCTTGTAATCAATTACCCTTCTTCTGCCATCATAAAATCACCAACAACGTCCAACATAATCTCAAGCAAGGTTGGAGTTTTAAATTATAAAACCCTAAAAATTATCAAGAAAATTCAAAACCATGAGCTAACTCACCTGCCCAGCACTTCCAATTCCAGTTTCTTGTTTTATGCTTTTCTTACTTTTTCACTTGGAATCAATTGGGGATGAGTTTGAGGATTTAATCTCTTATTTATGAGGCAAGGAAGAGGTCTTTAAGGGGCTTGGGTCATGAGTAATGCTTAGGAGTGAAGAAATTGGTTATTAAAAGACAAGTAGCTCCAAGCATGAGGTGGTTCCTTATGGTGAAATCTGATTTTTTACACTTATCCTTGTAGGTCAAAATCAAGTGTATTTGACCTATTTTAATGTGTCTAGAACCTAATTCAATTGCCCTATGATCCTAAAATAATTTATAAAGTTAAATCCTTAACAGTTCATTTGATTTCTTATCCAATTGGCGCCCGATTCTCGACCGATTTCAATTATAACATCACATGAACCTTATATTATTGTATCATTATCATGTCACTTTATGCTTCATGTCTCGAATGTATTAAAGACTTAATTATGGTTTAAGGTAACCTTGATCAACCGAATCAAAAGCTTTTAACTTTTCCAATAATAAGTTCGACACTCTCAAAATTAAAAGTATTTAACAAATCAATATCCAATATCTCAATTAACCTAACTTTCAACCATAGCATGTAGGATTCACCAACTAGGTCGGTGAGGTCGAAGACTAACACCATATAGAGATCTTCAAACCTCAATGATCGATGCATCATGATAAGATAAAACAACTTATTTAAGGGGACAAAGAGGCGCTTCATTTATGATGACCTTATCCAGAAGGTCAGGAATAGGATTTCAGGTTGCGAATCACGACTTTGTCACCTGGGGGCCGAATTACCTTGCTGGGGACAGTGCTATCTTCCATGACATTACATCTACTTCAAATTATACAGCCTCCCAAGACTATCTTGAAGAAACTTGAGAGCATCTTTCCGTATTTCCTATGGGACTCCAAGGAGCAAGCGCAACGTTTACATTGATGGAGTTGGAAGGAGATTTGTCTTCCTACTAATGAGGGTGGTCTAGCTTAGGAGATTGTAAGATGTGATGGACACCTTCTCCATAAATCTCTAGTGGTTGTTCCGTTCTCAGATATCACTTTGGATACAATTTTTACTGAGCAAGTATTGTATGGGGACACTTTATAATAGTTCCCAAATCAGCTTCTCTTACTTAGAAGAGGTAGAAATTAGTTGGGTTTTAAACAGAGCCACACATTGCATGGCACCTTAGGGCAGGTCAGATATTTTTTTTAGTATGTTTATAGGATAGGTGAGACAACATTGGCATCCCTATTCCCACACCGACGGTACATATCTGCAAAGGTGCGAGATTTTTTTGATAACACTGGGTGGGATGTAGGATATTTATTATGGGTTATACATTTATATGCAGATTTCCCAGATTACATTATTTGGCGGGATATATCGAATGGTAGCTTCGCTACCAAGTCCGCATTGCAGCTTAATGTACGGGATGTCATGTCATGTCGAATTCGTATCGGTTATTGTGGAGCTTCATTTTTCTAGTTACTGTCTCATTCTTCTATTGAAAACTATGGTATAACCTCATTCTAGTAGATGTGGTTATTTAGAGAAGAATTGGATGTCAGTTGGCTTCTCGTTGCCAGTGTTGTTCTGAGACTGAGACTATGAGTCACATCTTTATTGACAGTAGCATTTCCGATCAGGTATGACAGAATTTTGGAGATATTTTTCAAATTTCTATGAGTTCAGGAGAGGGAGTCAGACGGAGGTTTCAAAGATGGCGGTATTCTCGACAGTATGTTCGTTGTGGACACACTTGCACTATTATTCTTCTACTCATATTTTAGTTTTTTTGGACTGAGAGGAATGATGCAAAGTATAGGGGATCCGTACGAAAGCCAGACATATCATTGGAGGATTTATTACATGATCTGTTTTCTTCATAAGGGATAACTGTTTCGAGCTGTGCATTGACGATGAGATTTGACACTTGCACCCATCTTTGGTATTTCTTTAGATCTCCATCTTCATCTCCCCCTTCTGATTTGGTGACGCACTCCATCAGTCGAATCTATCGAGATCAATACTGATGGATGCGTCAATGATGGTTTTACGAGCGTGGGAGCCATCATCAGAGATCACACAGGTCAATGTATTAGGGCTTTCTCAGCTTCGTATGGATTGTGCTTGATATTAGAGGTAGAGTTCAAGGTTATTTTCGATGGGATTTTACTAGATAGAGGACTCGATTTTTCAAACATTTGGATTGAGTCAGCTTCTGTAGTGGCTACTCAATGCATCACTAGAGGAAGAGGACCATGAACTACTTAGGGCATACTTAGAAAATCATAGGCATCATATCATTCGACAGAGACACAGTTTCCCACATCTATAGAGCAGCTATCCTATCACAACATGTTAGGACTCTTGTACAAATTGATAGACATGAACTACCCAACATTAGAATATGATTTTTTATTTATTATTCTTATTTTGTCCATTATAATTTATTTTCATTGTAAAAGAAGTAGTACTTCTTCATTTACTGCTTTCATTATTTCCTCATGTAACCACGGTATTCCTCCGCCACAAGTGAGGACATATTAATAAAATCTCGAAGGTATGGCAATCCTTTAACAAAAGAGAGAGAGAGAGAGGGGGGGAGAGAGAGAGAAATCAACTATTGATGCAAATACAAAGACAATATAAATAGCAAGTAATGCACGAATTATATTGGCCAAGTGTGAAATGTGAATTTTGAGGTACTACGAAAAATAAAAAATGAGTCTCAAATAAATAATTAGAAAATCAAAACTTAAAATAAACCTATGGAGCCGCCGACTTCTCCAACTCATTCCACCAGCCTCTCGCCACCAAAGCTATCGAAAACCCCCACCCACACAAATGGTCTCAGCCCATAAAAATGCTCCAATCAACCACAGAGCCAAACAACATCATTGGAGGGAGGAATCTTGGCCAAAACACGGGGTTGTGCACGGTACCACCCTCAATTCCACCACATACGGTAAAACCCACGGTAGAGCACCATCATCGGCCACCTCTCCTCTCCAATACGACCACTTTCATGGAGAAATATATTACTCTACAAGTTCCCAAATTGATGCATCGGAAAATTCCTACAAAATAAAAATACATCCCAATAATTTTATATACTTTCTACAACAGTTATTTTTACCTTCTTCTTCCCTAATTGAACATCATATCAATTTAAAAATTAGGGAAAATGAAGAAAAAGAGGAATTGGGGTTTGAGTTAAAAGGGGCTTTACTTCAACACCCGAGGCAATGGAGAAATAGAGGGGTTGGCTAGCTTCAAGAGAGTAGTGAGCCTCAACAGATCATTCGTGATTGTAATTATCTGGTTTGGAATTGATTCCCCACCATCATCCTAGGATGGTGGGTGATGATGGCGGCGGTGAATGGCGGTGGTAGAGAGAGAAAGGGGAAGATCAAATTATTATTTTTTTAATTTTAATTTTTGAATTATTTATTGGGACTCAGTGGTAGTTTTTTGAAAAACTTGGGACTATGGTTATAATTAATCTTTTTTCTTCCTCTTTTCTTTTTGTTTTATTTAAATGATAGGTTACATTTGTCATTTCACAAATTTTATCGAGAAAATAGACGATATGTAAGTATTACACACTAAACATTTCAAATAGGAACGTTTTGTTCTATTTTCCAAAATGTAGGGCGGTTTTGACAATTTGG
>CAIGRB010009894.1:0-42760 GCA_903798255.1 Fraxinus quadrangulata
GTCAAAAGAGAATTTGGCAGATCCTTTGACGAAAAGACTTACTAGAGATCAAGTATACCATATTTCAAGGGAAATGAGCCTAAAGCCTATCGAATAAGAATCACTATGGCGGAAACCCAACCTTGTAAATTGGAGATCTCAAGATCTTGGTTCAATGAGACAACTAAGCCATAAACGATTCGGGATAAAACACTTATTCTCATTCCTAAAGTGTAAAAGTGCTATGGTAAGCATACATAAGGATAAGTGAAACACTTTTAATGATTTCTATAACTTGAAGAAGAAAGGTAGGAAATCACCTATGTAAGTGTGAAGTGGGGCCGCTTCTACGAGAGTTTGAGGCTTAATTCTCCGAAAGCACTTATGAAATCAAGAGTTGTTCAGGGCCAAAATAGACACAACCATGAGAACCGAAATAGTTAGATGAGTTATGGTGTTGGTACAGTTGCCTAAATTTATACGAACGGCTAAATAGTTCAAGACATCGCGTTCACCAACTAGCCTAGTAATTTCAATTGTATTCAACTAAGGAAGGTTCAGAGCAACAAGCCACCTATCCTGATGTTATGACTTGTCGCACGAACTCCGTTGTTAGAGTCTGCATTCGTTTGCATTTGTTGTGCATGAATTTTCATTCACTTGGGGATTGTTGGAAATTGGTTTGAAAGATTAAAATTTGGTTAAGTGATCAAACCAAAACTTGAAAAAGTGACTTTCGTGTTAACTTTGGTCGAATATTTAGACTTGATCCGATTGTCAAATTACAAAAATAAATAGACCAACTTGTTCTACTCATCATGTAGATCGTCGTGGTATATTTGGAATCTTAAAATCAATTTTGAATTAATGAGAAATTACGGTCCAATGTTGGGAAGAAAAATAGAGGAAGCTGTCTGGAAATTTGACTAAGGCTGTTGCTAGTTTATGGCTGGACTGTCGCTCGAGCGACGAGCCAGCGAAAAATTCACTGTTTTTATTACTCAAGCGAGGCGATGACGACATGCTAGCGATGAGTGAATGGTGTGACCTTTGACAAGAGTTGTTGAGTTTGGGGCTTGATATTTCATTCACAACCCTCATCATCTATATATAGGACCCCTTGAACGTCCCAATCTTCACACCAATGATATGCAATCATAGCGTTTATTTTCTCTGCTTTCTCAACCAAATTCTTGCATTATTATTGTAAAAATTCTAGTTTATTCACTTGCATATTGGAGTTCATAAAGTTTTGGTTCGCCGTTTCTTGTGTGTTGTAGTGCTACTCACACAAGAACATAGTCGTTGTATTTTGGGAGTTGATTACCATAAATCATAGGCACCATGCGGGGCAAATTCGACTTGAGGACAAATTGTTCAACACTTGCCTCGACTTTGAAATTATTTCTGCATACTGCACATTCTTTGAAGATTCTTTTGGAGTACATTTCCTACCTTTACTTTGCCGAAATTTCTACAGAATTTAAAAATTATTTTTGAAGACTTTCCGGGAGTTGTTTGTCACTCCATACTTGAAGTTTATCCAACATTTGTTTCATTCATACAATCTCGATTGATGATTGAATATGGGTAGTAGCATGTTTAGTTAAGTACAAATTATATAATATACTCGACTATGAGTTGAAGTAATTATCGTAAGTGGATAAATTTGTTTCATTAAGTTTGATTCTAAGGGGAAAAAAAGTGATTACTATCTCCCTTGTTGAGAATATGTGTACGAGGTTTATTACTTGAAGACATTTAGTTGATTATTGATTTTTTCTCTTGTTGATTAAATACACTTAAATTTAATAAACTCAAAAAGAAGTTACATGGTGCTTAAATGAAGATGAGGTATTTGAAATTAAATATCGTACTCAACTTCATAACATTTTGATGGTCAGGCAATATTCTTTACTTCATTAAATAATATCAACGTTGGCAATTTTTTCTTTGCTTAAATGCGAGCATAAATAAATAAAAAGTGAAGATTAAATAGTTACTCGATCCATGTACTTGGGGCAAGTCATCTTCATGAAGATATTTTGCGTAATTTTTTTTTTTTTTTTAATTGATTGAAGTTGAAGATTAGTAAGTTGCTTATTTTAACAATGAGGTAGAAGTTATTTTCAAAACGAATAATTTTATTTTATTTAAAAAAAAACACATTTAAATATCATTGAAAATAAGACCATGTTTGTATTCATTTAAAATAAAATTCTTTAATTTTCATACTCATTTCAACCACATATTCACATAAAAAAATATTTTGCACATAAATTTAATTTTTTTTTTACTTTTTAATTATATATTCTCCAAAAAAATCACTATTAAAAACATATTTTTTTCTCAATAATGGAAATCAAACTCGGCTGAAAAGGTACTTAAAACAACGTCCACTTCTTTTTTTAGCTTATCATGATATCAATTCCATCCACCGAACTTCAGCTTCTTCAGAATTGTCCCATCAAATTTTCATGGTTTGTCCACCAACCAAAGTATATAGGGGACGTTTGGGAGAGATTTTCAGCAAATTCTTAGAATTTTTTTACCGTTACATAGTAAAAATCAGCAATCATTATTGACCAAGAAATACAAAATTACATACGTACCCTTTTGACATCTGATACACTAATTTTGAAAGGAAATTTATGAAAATTCAATTAATTTTGAGTCAGACTTTTACAATTGAAAGTGGACCCCTTTCAGTCCAATGATCCAATTTTTCATTAAAAATCGGTGAAAATTTCCTCTAAACAAGGGCTTAGTATTAGTACTAGCAAAGAATTTTCTCAGCCGGTGGTGGGCCTAAAAACCGCCAAAAGAGGTGGTTGTTGGAGAGCCAGCCACCAACTTGAGGTAGAGCTCCGCCTACCCCCAGATTATGCCACGCGTGTTAATCTTAATATTCTAATTTTAGCTTTAGGCACCTAGATAATGTTGAAGATTTTTGGAGGTGACACCTATCCTGGGATAGAAATCCCAGTCGGCAATCTCAAATGGACATTATTGTTACTCACGTTTCCTGTGGGGTTAATTGGGTGGTGGACTCTCTAGTATTGTCGTCTCCAATTTAGTCCCTTTTGATGGTTATTTTTACGAGAAAATTGAGTTTTGAATATTAATTTTTTGAAAATATACTCATTAATTTATTTATTTTATGATCATTTTTAACCATATATTCACACAATAAAATATTATATACATATATCAAAAAAAAATTTCTTACTTTCTAACCATACATTCTCCAAAAAATCACTATTTAAAACTATTTTTTCTACAATAATGATTGCCAGATAGACTCTAAAAAGTAGAAAAATTTTTATGAATTTATGTGTAAAATATTTGTGTGTGTACATGTGTGATTGAAAGTATTCGAATATGAAAATTAAAGAATTTTGAAATAATGATTGTCAAACGAAGTTTAATTAGCGACGACTCCCAATTTTTTTTACATGTTGATTTTTAATAAAAATTTCAAGAAGCCTAGTTATAAATCAATTGATTTGTATTGTGCCGTAGAATGGTAGTACTATTTTCTATTATTATGCCCATATTTGAGTTACATTAAAATTTTCATTATCATTTTTTTTACTCATTTTCAATCACACATTTTTCAATAAAATAATATTTTTCATCACATCAATAAATTTTTCATTTTTTTAATCGCACATTTTTCGTCAATCTACTATTTCAAAATATATTTTTTCAAAATAATGTGGTTCAAATATACGAATCTTGAGACGAACAGATGATGAGGGTGCTAAAGAAGTGGTTGGAACGTCTCTGTTTATCTGTTGATTTACGTCTCCAACAAGCTTATGCCAAAAAAGGCAAAAAAGGCACATCATTTTTAATTTTGTCCATGATAGAATCAAAAAATTACATCATCAATCATTTCTTAATTTTTATTTTTATTTTAACAAAAAGCAAGTTGGTCTTCGAACTTTTATTATGACGTTACAATCACTCCCCAACAACGGAAATCAACTGACCTTCCTCGACTTATCAAAACTTGGCCATGGTGAGAAAAGGTTTTGCTTCACATTTTTAATTTTTATTTTACTTTTGTAGCGAGAAAAATTATATTAAGATTCATCAATTTTAAAATATATAAATTACTTGATAAATATTAACATAAGTTTATTATAATTTTTACCGAATAATCAAATTTCATGTAATAAAATATAACAAAACAAGTTTTCAAGTCACACGCGTTTTCTAATTTTCTGTTTTGAAAAATAATTTTTTAAAATGACAGATCAAACATATTTTTAGTAATATTAAAACAGATACTCAACACACAAAAATATAAAAAAGTACTCGAAATTGAAATACAAATCAAATGGGACATAAGTCTCTATTCTATCTCATTTTTTAAAATTTGTTTTTTTTCAAACCTATTTCAATCACATATTTTATGGAATTCAAAAATTTTATCAAATTTTCAACTATACATTTCACCAACTATAAATTTGCTATAAATTGTATTTGACACCCATTTTGGAGAAAGAGTAAATTCTGGAATAGTTATCGATGGAAGAATGTGTGGTTAAAAAGTAAGGATGATTTTTGAATTTATACGTAATATTATTTTATTGATAGAATGTCTGATTTAAATGAAGAAAGAAAAAAAATGAGAAGAAAATGGGTATCAAACATGGGCCTAATTTTTATCCAAATCAACCATGGGCTGAATCCCAGTCGAAAATTTTAGGGCCTCGTGGGATTAGTCGTGGTGTGCGCAAGCTGATCCGAACACCCACGATTATTAAAAAAAAAACACATGGGCTAAGAAGGATCGTGTTAATTCAACAAAAAATTAAATTGTCTCATAATTAGGGTCTAATTGTGCAACAATAATTAAAGATCAAGACCAACTTTCTACTCTCATAATAAATTGTCGAGCAACGATACAAAATTCCATAAATCCAATGAACTTATCATTATACCAAACAAGCCCTACTATAAGGGTGGTTATATGATTTATATCCACACCACATGTTTTTCATAAATACACAACATTTTAATTATATTAATGGTAATCAACTTTTATTTATTATCACATTTATATCCTGAACTTTTTTCTTCATCACATTCTTAGCCTTTGCTTGGACTCCATTTTAATTTTGATACATTTTTCTCAATCTTCTTTTCAATCACACATTTTTCAATAAAATAATATAATACGTAAATTCAAAACTTTTCTTTCTTTTTAAACCATGTATTCTTAAAAAAAAAAAAAAGGATCAATATTTCAAAATATATTTTGCCCTAAAAACTAATTTAATGGAGTTCAAACATGAGCCTATTTTTAAAATTCCATTAGTCAGAAATTTATAAACCTTTTCTATAATTAATAAAATATAATAAAGTTATTGGTTTATTGGCACAAAACATCCATACGTTTCAAATTTTTACATTTTCATCTATATTTCCACGTCTCATAGTGGAAAACGTCATTTTCATCATTATTTATCCAATTTATAAATTAAAAACGTAAAATGACAAATATACCATCATATTTAAAAAATAAAAGAAAAATAAAGAATTAATTGTAACCATACTCCCAAACCTTTTTAAAAAGTGCAAATGAATCCCAAATAAATTATTAAAAGGGTAATTAGCACATAATGTCCCTACCTTTCACTGTTATTGCAAAAACATTCTTACCTTTTATGTTGTTGACATTTTCATCCTTAATTATACATTTGATTGCGCAAANGAGCCGCCACCAATTCCTCTCAAATTTATCGTGTTGCTGCAACCAAAATCATCGGAATCTCACCCCTCCACTGGCGCTAATACTCCCAATCCATCACAACCAAACAATTACACAAATATCCACAAAATTGACTCAAAATCATCCTTGGTTACACCAAGAATTGCACGACTTTTTTACCAATTCCGGTCATGCCGTCAATACCTATGGTCATCCACTATTGTCAGTCAATCTATCTCACCGAGTCGCCTATACTTATGGAGAAACATCATAAAAAACAGTACAATATGATATTGATATGATTTGGAATTCTCTATTGTTGTGCGCAAAAAGAAAAAACGTGGCTAGTGTGCTTCTTTCAATTCATGGGTTTGAGGGTATTGATCACATAATTTGTCACATATTAATCCTCACCAACATCACACGACAATGGATGTGAATTTAATTGCCCCAATTAACAGCGAAATTAATCCAATTTTGGCCACACCCTTGCCCACCCAACTCAAAAAGCCTGTCACCTCCAATTCATGGGCCCACCATGCTCCGTTCTACTAATTCATCCATGGGCATTTGAAATCCAGTTCATAGTTCAATGGGTAAGCGTCCATTGATCCAAACTATTCACCAATTGATTACGTTTTGGAGTCAAACTTGGGCATGCGGTTCTTGGTGTATTTGGGGCTAATTTTCAGATGAATTTGTGACTGTTTGTGTAATTGTTTGGTTGTGATGAATTGAGGGAATATTAGAACCAATGGAGGGGTGAAATTCCGATGATTTTGGCGGCGACAACACGATGGATTTGGGAGGAATTGGTGGCAACTCTATGATGGTGGTGGAGAAAGAGAGGCATTTAAAAAAAAAATTAATAATTTATTTGGAATTCATTTGCACTTTTTAAAAATGTTTGGAAATATGATTATAATTAATTATTTATTTTTCTTTTCTTTTTTCTCTTATTTAAATATGAGGATATATTTGTCATTTTATATTTTTTAATTGAGAAATTTGATAAAATTTGAACTGGGATGAAAATGCACATTAAAAGCTAAATGTAGAAACGTTTTACATAATAAAACGTGAAAATAAGGACGAAAATACAAAAATTTGAGACGCGTGAATATTTTACACCATAAAAACGAAACGTATGATAAGCCTAAAGTTACTAGTGAATATATTTAAATCAAATTGTTCAAATGATGCCAACTTTCTAAGTCGTCCTCTCTCTCTCTCTCTCTCTCACACACACACAAACACAAACGCAAACACACCTCTTCACTAAATCAATCATCACAAACACGAGGTATACGTACATATCCTTCACATATATTTATTTGTATGTGACATGTGTTGAGTACATATGCGTGTGTGTGATTGAACTGCGGGTTTTGAATTTGATCGACTTCGATTGTTTCGGTTCTATTTTTTGTTTTTGATATTGATTGATTCTTTTTAATTGCCACAGCTGATTGCAGCTACGAATTTTCGTGAAGTTTTAAGGATTTTATGTGTCAGTGAGTCTATATCTAGTTAGGGCTTTTGAGATTTTTAATTGATTGAGCTGCTTGATTTTAACGCTTCAAAGGATTGTTGTTTGTGCCTGTATAAGGACGGTTGTTTTTCATTTCTGTTTGTTTATTTGTGTCGATTTCTGTAGCTGTTGTATTGATGCCTGTGTGCTTGCGTCTTTAAGTTGTCGGAGTTGTATTTACTGCAGGGAATTAATGTTTGACTAAGTTTTTTTATTTTTGATTATCTGTAGACTTGTTCATTTACTAATTCATTATGTTCTTGTTATTTGTTGTGATTAGGGGATGATTTTGAAACTTTTGTTATGTGGTAATGAGATTAGTTCTGACCAAGCAGACGCTTAAGTATTCTGTTTACGGAATATTTGAATTTCCATTAACAGATCACTTTTGTTTTCTTTCTTTTTGAAGTCCATCACAGTTAAAAGCCCTTTGTAGTTTTTCCTACTTCAATTTGAAATTTATTGACTTTTCTTGATATTATCATCGCTGGTCTTAATGTTACACTTATCAGGTTTCATACGGGAATCAAGGTCAACGATGTTGTTGATTTCCAGCTTCTTTTTCTGAGGTTTATTTGATTAAATTTTTATGTTGTATGTATGTATATCTGCCCTTGATTTCCACATACCTGCAGTTTCTAGACATGAATATGAGCGTTGTGGTCATCAAGTGCGAAAAAAAAGATACAAGTCTGATGAATGAATCAGTGTTCTGGGTGATCGGGAAAGTAACTCAATTTTATCGCCAGTTGATATTCTTTAAAAGTTAAGATGGGAGAAGTGATGATATTTTTGTGACTTTGAAACTCTGTGTCTTGTATAACAGAAGCAAAAAGGTAGTCAACTCCTAGGGTTTCGGAATCTTCATTTTGATCGATAAACATTTGGATTCTTGGACTTCATGGGACTCCAATTAGTAGAAGAGGAATGTGTTACAACCAGTATATCATATTTTGTCTTCTGAAAGAAGAAAATGTATTTCCCAAAATTTGATTACCTCCTATGGTTGTAAAATGTAGGCTTCCTGCTATCTGCTTTTAGTTTCATAATATGCATCACCCAAAGTCAGCCATGACATCTAGATGTCGGATATGTAAGTATCACAACTTATTTGTATTCGACATTCGAACTGTGCTTTATAAATTCTATGGATACTCGGCCTCTTGAACTCCAAATTGTGTCTATCTTCAAGATATTGTTATTTGATGTTATATCACCTTGACCTTTTGCTTTTTGTGACCTCCATATCATTAATGACTAAAATTTGCCAATCTCTCCATTTTGGCATTTAGAATGATTTGATCATGCTTTTTGCTGATGTTTTTTCCATTTCATGTGTAGGGAGGGGAGACAATGAGCAAAGTGCTTGTAGTTTCAGGTGGATAAAAAAAAATAAAAAATAGACATGGGCGGCTGTTGCTGCTGCTGTGCACCCAAGACAGCTGAACTTAACCCTTCACCACCATTCTATCATGTAAGTGTTATTTCTTATCTCAGGCTATATGCTCTTTTGCATCAATTTTAATCTAATCTCAAGGTAGTGATAGTATTCTGATCATTTGGGTGTTTATTTTTTCTGTGTCATTCAATTGTTATGGTAGTTGGGTTGTTTCATTAATCTGAATCAAGCATTGATGTGTATTCCCTTTTTACAAATTAGATCGAGTCTCATAATTTGAAGTCAATTTCTTCGATCGGGATTAGTCTTTAGTCATATTTTTGACAACCATCAAATGAGATTTCTTGAACAAAATTCTACCTCCAAGTTATGATTATCACATAGACCTCTTGGTAGGAATGTAACAATTTGACAACAAACAATTGAAGAACGAGAAGAGAGGGGGATCCAAGAAGAAGAAGAAGAAATTAGGGCAAGTGAAAATCAATTTATACATTTATTCAAGGATAGAAATTACAATAAATAAGCCATTTTTATATAGAGCAAAGAAGCTAAAATAAAAAATGAAATCTAATAAACAACTTTATCGAATTATTAAAACTAATATAATCTAATCTAATCTAAACAAACATAATTTGAATTGAACTCAATTTTAAAATCATATCTAAATTCTATCTGTATCTCTTTCTTCATCATTTCTACCGGATTAAAGAACTCGGCGATGAGATAGATTGCGATTTCTTATCCGAGGAGGATGATCTTTAATCTATATCAAATAATGAAATTGATCATATGACGACAACCAAATCTATAAAGTATCCCCAAAAAAATGATATAACCAAGGGAGAATCTCTTCTAACCAAGTAGTGTCAGGAAATTTCAAAAATTCATGTCACCTAACAAATCAATTAGCTGATGATCGAGTTTGCTATTTTGCGTCTACGATGAACCAATAGGTAGTGCACTTGACAATTCATTGTATCCTAAATATGTTTTCAAAGTGATTTTTGGAACAGTTCGGTAAGCGTACTTCAAAAGTTCTCCTAAGAATCCTAACTTGGTATGCAAGCTTAAGAAAGCAATTTATGTTATGGCCTCCAACAAAAATTTATGCAACTCATCCACAAAAATTTGAATTGACCGTGCATAATGAGGAGCACAAGGAATTTGCATTGTAGACTGGCCTACAAAATTAAATGGTTGCAATATTGAAGGCTCAAATAGGTAAGAAAACAATTATACTATAGTGAAAACATAACTTTAATTCAAGTGTGATGATCCAAAAACTTTTTCTTAACATGTTTAAAAAATGGGGTCAAAGAAACACGCAATAATGCATAATAATCACTGTTAAAGTCTTCGAGCCCATATTTTGCATCAAAAGCAAGCTCGTGCGTTTCATGATTGAAGATAATTTGCCTTTTATTTTGGTATGAAAATTAGGAACATTGATAATACAGGAAGGAGCTAAAATATTGACGACAATTAATACTCATCTATAGGAAAAGTATAGAAACGAATGATTGTCTTGGATAAAAATGGGGCAACTTGGGGAGCAACACTCAGTTGAAGTAACACCAAAACAAAGTCAATATGAAAGTCATACAAAGGAGGAAGCAATATCAATTCTGGCATGAGGTCTAGGACACATGAAATGTTTAGCTTAGGTGACAACACTATAGTTAAATTCTTAACTATGTCATGGTTAATTATATCGAAACTCTCGTCCTCGATATCAGAATATTCAATCAACAACAAAAACTTCATTTTCTTCTTCAAGATGAGGAGTAACACAACCAAACTTGAGAAGTGACTGTAGGGACTAGAGTGGTATGCCTATTTTATGACATGCTTGGCGAAATAAGAAGTACATGTTCCAAAGGTCGGCCTGTAAGCGTCATCTTAGGATTAGGGTACATGAATGTTTTAGGAAAGATTTCACGATTCAACCATTGGGAAATCTAGACGTAACGTGGGAGCTTCATAAATATAGTGTAATAGCTCGTCGAAGTGAGCTGGATACTAACAGTGGACGTACCTTACCTACATTGTAAAAAAACTGATTTAGCAATTGAGTTCGATTATACACAGAGGTATATTTGTTGCTTAATATCCATTCACCCCATTCCACAAAGTGACATGGCGATGACCTAGATGATTAATATTACGTAAAAATGATTTTCAATAACTCCTAGAAGAATGGACAAGGGATAATTAGCATAACAAATTTGAATGGAGTCACTCAAGTTCTGAAAATAAAAAACTTTCAAAACTTATCGAGCCAATTCAAAAATGACTCGAGCCCATTGACCCATCAAAGTTCTTTAGTTGTAATGGAACGTGCCTAGAAAGATAAATGAATATCGGTCAACATAATTTTGAATGGGAATAATTGTATTAATAAGGGAAATGAGAAGGTACATATCGTTGTAATGACCTATGAGCTTGGTGTAGGTAAAAGAGTTGTTATAGAGATCTTACATGATGTTAAGGGGAGTGTCGACACAAATGAATTATTTTTTAAAAATTATTTTTGCTATATTTTACTTCTTTTTTAAATAAAAAATTGACAAACCAAAACACCGAAATAAAAGCATGTTTTTAACATAAAAGAAATTGATACCTCACGAGATTCAAAAGAGTCAACTGTGTTCAAATCATCATCTTTAAGTTGACACTGATGCATTGAAAGAGCACACAAGTGGCCGTGGGTTGCTGCGTTTGAATTTTCCTAAGCGGATGATTCAATCAACAAGAAAAAATAGATCACAAATCCTACAAATAGTATTCAATCTTTTCCGGATGAATAGTACCCATGAACCGTAACAATGAACAATTTTTTTCAATGGAATAAAAATTTATTGCTTGAAGATTTGTTTTGGAGCTATCGGCTGTGGGATCTGGTTAGAAGTTTGATTCAATTATAATTACATTGATTTGTTGGGAGGTTTGTGAGTAGTAGACTTGGGTGTGGGCTATTGAGGTTTAATTTAGTGTTTGGGCTATTGGATTTGGATACTTGGGCTTGGTTATTTAGGGTAAGTGGGTTATGTTTAAAGGATTTTGTGGATGATATGGACTTGGGCTTGATGGATATTTCATGGGCTGTGTATTTGGGAAGTTATTAAGGTTTTGTGAGTTGAATTGTTTGTTGAACTCAAAAGAGTTCAAACAGTGTCAAAATCATCATCTTCAAGTTGACATAGCTACGGTGGAAGAGCACACAGGTGACAGTGGGCTGCTGCAATTGAATTCTTCTAAGCTGCTGACTCAATCAATAAAGAGAAAATAGATCTCAAATCTTACAAAAAATAGTCAATTTTTTTCCCAGCTGAACAATGCCTTTGAACAGTAATGATGAACAATTTTTTTCCCATTTTTTTGACAAACTAAAACATAATAGAAATTTATTGCCTGAACATTTGTCTTGGATATGTCAACTATGGGGTCTGGTTAAAGTTTTGATTGGATGATGATGATAGTAATGGGTTGGGGGTTTGTGAGTAATGGGCTTGGGTGTAGGTTTTTGAGATGTGTTTAGTGCTTGGGCTATTAAATTTGGCTACTTGGGCTTGGTTATTTAGGATGAGTGGCTTATGTTTTAAAAGGTTTGATAGATGACATGGACTTGGGTTTGATGGCTATTTGATGGGCTGTGTATCTGTGAAGTTGTTGGTTTTGTGAGTTGAATTGTTTGTTGAATTGGATGTATTGGTGGATTTAAAGAATAGCAAAAATTTTGTTTAGAAAAGCAATAGAAAAAAGAAGGTAGCCGATCCCTTTTTTTAAAACTCAAAACACAAGAGAATTCTACTCATGAATTTGTGTATGATAGTGGCTTGATTATTTGTTTGTATGGTTTGGTCCGTTGGAAGTATTTAGGTGGATGGTTGTATTGTTGGATTTGAGAATGAAAGATGTTAGACCAAAGGAAAATGACTATTTCTGAGACCAAATTGATGAGGAATGCAACAATTTGACAATGAACCATATGACTTATTTGCATGAAAATTGTCAATTAAATATGATTGTCTTAATTTTCAACCTAGAAAATGTACTTTTTTATAAATTTGAGTTTTTAGGAAGTGTGAATTGCTTAGAAAATAAAGACCTACCCCCCATAATCAAAATGTTTTCCTTGTTTTTGAGGAAAACATGGTCACGTGATCAACTTTTGAAAAATATTTTTCATGGATAAAATGTCAATCAAACATCCAAAAAATAGGAACTTAGGTGGAAAATGACATTTTTTCATGTGAAATAAAGCCAATCAAACATACCCTTAGATTCCAAAGCGCTTTTCAAAATTTAAACTTACAAATTATCCACCCCACAGTCTCAGCAACTCATCAATTAAAACAATATTATTTAGAAGCTTCCACATAAGTTGCTCGGACTTGAGTACGAGTATGTATTTAAGTGTCGGATCTTTTATTTTTTAAAATGGAGGATACGGGTACATGGCTAAAAAGAGTCCAAATTTCGAATACGGGTACGTCTTTGAAACTTCAATTAATTTTTTTCCCCAAAAACTTCATATGTAAAATTAATCAAAAATATCATTTGATTATTTCTATTTTGTCAAGTTAACTTCATATGTAAAATTAATCAAAAATATTATTTGATTATTTCTATTTTGTCAAGTTTCGAAAAAATATTAATTTCAAAAAATGCTATTAAATTGTTCTAAAAAATTTATTTATGTTGATTTTATAATTATGTGTCAATCATTTTGGCCAAAAAAAAATCATATTTTAAATTTTTTTAAAATTTTGTCACATGAATCATGATATTTTTTTAAACTAAAATGATCTTAACTAGATCAAAAGAACCAAAAGCATAATTAAGAAGTAATAAACATCGTGTAATTTGTTCAACCAATAAGGCTGTAAAATCTGAAGAAAAAGATAAATAAACTCAACCAATAAGGCTGTAAGATTGTAAATATACTTTAACCACAATTGATAAATTTTTTTTAAACAAAAAAAAAAAAAGCGATGTTTTTGTTTTTAAAAAAAAGAGAGCAATGTTTTAAAGCTCAAAAAGGCCCAAAACTTAAAACAAAAAAAGGCCCAAGTCCAAGACCCCTCCTCCTCCTTCGTTCTTCTTCCCTACGCGAATTTTGGCTCTCCAACAAATGACGATTCTGGCAGCAATTCAACAAGTTTCACCCCTGGCCGTGTCCCGTTGAAATTTGCCTCGTCCGACCCGTATTACATACTCGTACCCGTACCCTTGTCATGTTGACGGGAGTATGCCGACCAAAAAGAAGGGTCCGAGCATCACAGGCTTCCACCACGGGAGCTTATGTTCGATATACCTCATAACTTATCCATGGCTACATTGAAGCCTTAACGCTTGTTCCAATTTTTTTTAGAGAATGTGATTGAAAAGTGGAAAAAGGTTGTGGACCATAAAATATATAGTTGAAAATAATTTTAGAAAAATCCATCCTAAACAAGCCTCTAGTAATAGGAAATTCTCTAGTATTATCGTTTGTAGATCTCCGACTCTTTACAATTCCATCATGCACATCCTTAACATCTGTTTGTTTTAAATAAAAATCAGATTTTTAATAAATTTTGAGAAAAAAAGTTGATGGAATGTGGATGAAAGTTGTGAGTTTCCATGAAATATATGATTAAATTAATTGTTATTTAACTTCGATTTTTATTTAATTTTTTAGCTGAACCAAACGGGGCTTAATGTTATTTATATAACTATTAAAAATACATTTACTCTAGCATCTACCATAGAATTTAAGTGGACACCTATCATAAGGTTTGTAAATTAATAAAGACTACATGGTGAATATCTCTTCTTTGCTCTACATTTTACAATGATACTTTTAAAAAATTTGTCCAGATCAGTTTTTGTTTTCAGAAATAAATAGTTAATGGAAGTTTCCCATCATAGGGCATTCTAATAGTTCTGTAGGTTTTATGATTCCATTTATGACAAAACACTAACAGTTACTTCCATTTCAATGGTTTTATTTATTTCAAGAAAAAATAACAATTACTTCCCTCATAGTAAATTATGTTAGTGATTTTGTAATTATCATTGTATTATAAAAATTAATTTATTATAATGGTCATTTTTAGTGTTATCTCTGGAATTTATTGGAAATTTTAGAGCCTGTAATTTTTGAACAATTATTTGGAAATAAATTATATAAAAATTCAATATATGTACTACTGAAAATATAACGTAGTAATGCATTGCATTTTTTATTTAGCAGAAATCACTAACAAGTTGTATAGTCTCCTTTCATTTCTGTTTAGCGTGCTGTAGCAGAGTCGCATAGCTCGCATTCGTAATTATTGGATTTTTGATGAGGCAAAAACAAATTAACTTTTTTCAATTAACTTAACCATTAAACTGTATATATACACGTGCTAATAAAATGTAGCGATAAGAGTTAAGTCCAGTCTTACCCTTCTTTGGAATGACATTTATATGCCATCTTGATAAAAAGTAGTCTATGCTGATACTCCTAATGAACTGTTCATCACCAAAATCGTCTAATTTTTTTAGTGGACATGCCAATTGTTTTGCAGTATCCAAGAGTGTCAGAGGAGCGTGAACCTCTGTCATCTCACCATGAAACAGTTTCTGCTCTCTCTACAGGGCTTTTGGTTGATACTAATCTCGATACCTCAGTCCCGGATACTTACAGGCCACCTCCTGCACCGATACCTTATGATACACATGTAGCACACCCTCATACTCCATCCCGGGACCGAGAAAGTTCTGGAAACAAGAGAGAACCGGCTGTGGAGACTACAAATGCAGAATCTGCTGAGGAAACCAACTCCGATAGCACTTTGGACACAAAAGTAAAAAATTCAGACTCTGATGAAAAGGTGCAATTGAATATTGAACTGACAGCATCAGATAAAGTAAAAAATGAAGACGATCTTGAGAAGTCCAGTGAACCTCTCGTTTCATCTCTACAGGATGAGGAAGATGTTTGTCCCATCTGTCTTGAAGGTGAGATGAATCAGTTACTCTTTTGCAACTGCTGATTTACACTGTTGTGTTACCTTGTGTTTGGACTTGAAGATATAAATCTCAACTTTTTCTCCCTCCCTACAGAATATGATGCTGAGAATCCAAAACTCATCACAAAATGTGATCATCATTTTCACCTTGCTTGTATTCTCGAGTGGATGGAAAGAAGTGATACTTGTCCCGTGTGTGATCAGGTTTGCGAAAAGTTTTCAAGTCCTACTTCTGTTAGCTGATCTTTTGTTCATGTGACATAGTTCATTATGCCAACAGGACTATGAAGATGATGTTTTCTTCAATGCAGGAAACGGTTTTCAGTCCTCCTATTGATGTGTAGCAGCTGGAATACTGTGATTCGGGTTATAGCTTTTGCAATTGGAGTATGTGAAGATTTAAATGCATTGAAGCAGCTATAGGTTTGTTAATTTTTTCTTTGGAGACGCTTTTATTCTTTTCCTTTTACTTGGTAGGGATGATTGGACCAATGCAATTTTTGCACCAAGTTTGTGTATGGTCATTATATTTGTACAAATTTCTTATATTTGGGATTCCAATTTAGTGTGGAACTGGTAGGGATCGATAGATCAAATGCATTTTTTGCCCGAGTTTGTGTATATACAGTCTTTGTATTTGTACAAAATTCTTGGTTTCTCCTTTTGGATTCCAATTGCGCGTGGAAATTGTAGGGATCACTGAGCCAATGCCATCTTCCCCCTTGCTTTGTGTATGCATAGTCGTCGTGATCGTGAAAAGTTTCATCATGGTGGCATGATGAGCAAGTTGGTTGTCAACATTTTATTATACTTGCACAATTAATCTTCATTGATGGAAATAATCTATATTTCTGTCAAAATATTACGAGAGACACACATATTCAACTTCATGGAAGTTAAGTTTTGTTTTTTTAACTTGTGTTAGTGCTCAGAAATTTGAAGTGAACCATGGTTCCATGGGAGCTACATGACGATTTAGCAAAAATTCGGAAAAATTGTGAGTTTGACTAACTCTGAAGCTATATTGCAAGGTGGTTGATCAATTTGTTCCTTTGAGGGTGCTTTTGATTGTCAAAATTTCCATGAAAAATGTGTTTTTTCCATCTAAATTTTTACTTTTGTACTGTTTGATTGATATTTTTTCCATGAAAAATATTTTTCTACTTTTGATCACGTAATCATATTTTTCGCAAAATTAAGGATAATATTTTTAGATTAGGGGAGTAAGATTTTATTTTTTAGGGAATTTACTCTCTTTCTACTCTGTCATTTATTTACCAATAAAAAATGGACAAGTATAATTATTTCTAGTTTTATAACGAAATCAGTCAAACACATTTAATTAATAATTTGGATACAAATAAAATTGTTTAGAATTTATTTTCTTTCCATGCAAATTCCATGTTTGCAATCAAACTCTTATTTAAAGTCTTGAGGACTAATTTGCTAAGTTGACAATACTTTGGGAAGAAATGATGCAATTTTCCCTTCTGTAAATTTCCGTGTGGTAGTGATATGGGGATTAATGGATCAATACCTTATTCGCCCCCAGTTTGTGAAATGCATATTTTTATTTGTATTTTTTTGACTGGCTAATATGTGCTCATAAAGCCCCTGTTTGAAGGCAATCATTCTCAAAAAATGAAGTTTTGAATAGCGTTTTTTTGTAGAATATGTGGTTATAAAGCAAAGAAAAAAATTTGGATTTACGTTCAAAATATTTTATTGTATAAATAAATATGTGATTAAAAATAAATATGAAAATTAAAGAGTTTTAAATAATGATTGCCAAACATGTCAAAAGTATAGTTGGGGAACATAGCTTGAACTCGAATTACTTTATTCCTATCCTCTTCCAGTCCTTCAATCAAATAAACCATTTTTGCCTTGTTGATTGACCTCTCCATAATATTTATTGGTACAAAATGAAAAGATAGTCATCTAAAGTTCAAATGGGCTGTAGTTTTGAAAATGGTGTTTTCAAACAAGTCACTATTTTACGAGGCATGTTAAATGATAAAAGTATGCATCACATAAATATGAAATCGATTATTATAAGATTAAACATTTACGATGAAATTTCAAGACTCAATAAATACTGCATGTAAATTTTGCCTCCCCTCGTAGAACTGTATCCTTGCACAGATCTCCAAGCACGCCAAACGCCACTTCGTTCAACGTGAACAAACACAAACGAATTATAAAGGGATACAAGTTAAAGTAGGTGTTCTCATAATTCTTTTATATTTAATAAGTTAATTATTGTTTATAGTGAATAAAGTTCTTTAATGTAATACTCCAACTTCTCCATAAAATGATTATTCAATTTATTCTTAAATGAATCGTTAAAGCTTCTTGTCCGATTCGTAAGCATTCTTGTTTGTAGGCAAAACCAATACGTGATTATCATTCTAATGTTTTTTTATAATTACATACCTATCACATTGTATTACATTAAATCCATCTCCAAAATTTTGTGTATGCAATCAGCATGACACGGGTGGTGGATACAATGATGCATTGATGTTCAAATGAATGTGCGATTATTCTATAATGCATAATATAAAATTGAAAAAACATAATCGATCAGTAACATTAATTAGTCCTTGTAACAAAGTCATCATGTTTTAAGTTACTCATTCGTCAAAATAGAATACTATAATAACCTACTCATAGAATGTTTTACATTTTTTTATTTCCACTTTTGTGAGCTCGATTTGTTTACGAGACTCAATCAGAGTAGTTCGCCTCCTTCTCAAGTTGCAGATGTCAGCTCTATCAAGAAGTACCATAATCATGATAAAGATAGTAGACCGGGTGATCATGCCACAAACCACCACCAACAGCTCCCCAAGATTTAGATTGAGGTACAAGGTATTCGGAAGGGTTTATATTATATGATGGTTTTCAAAATTATACGATGCAGAAGCACATTTTTTGGAAGAGCACAGTTGGAAAAATATAATAATTGCTAGGAAGAGTTAATGTAGTGAGGTATTAAAACTTGAGCGATGGAACGGATAAGGGAAAAATAGATCTCAACTCTGTTTAATCCTACTTGATTCTAAACCAAAAAAGGAGGGTTTTAACAAAATCTATAATTAATATGATTTTTTGGAAGATGGTCCACCGATTAGTTAGTTCAATTATGCTACATATACCTAAATGAATGACAATGAGGATGACCGAACACTCACAATAGAGGAGATTCACTCTTTTTTTTTTTTTAAATTTTTTAATCACACGCGGTCCACACGCATGTGAGAGGTTGTCAACCTCCATTGTCATTCCTTTATGTACAAATGGAATTGACCTAGTTTCGGCACTACTTGTGAAAATAGGATCAACTCAGTATATGAGTTGAACTAGGCTGGACTTTTGAAGCACCGGCTTAACCCAACTAGTTTTCACCTCTCTAACCACTTGTTGGTCTTTAATAATAAATTGGTTTCCTCATTTTCCAGAAGAAAACTAATAATTTATTTTTCTATTCTCTATTCCTCTCCACAACCTTCCTAATTTGATTCTTCACTATACAATCTGCATAAATAATTAAATATGCAATAAACTACACAATTATTCTAAAGTAACACCACTCAAGATGGTGTGTGGAATGTTCTCACACATGTAAGTTTTACTCTATAAAATTTTATTTTTTTTATATACCCGTTGAAACAAATGGTCATCTTGAATTGTCGAGTCAATTTGTAAAGTTCAGTATGATCCGTCTGTTATGTCATGTCAATTCATAAACTTTCTCGAACTCGAGTTGGGCCGGTTGTAATCCAAATTTTTGAAGGGTTAGATCACTATGAACCCTTAATTTTTTTCATGACTAAATATGCGAAAATAAGCAATAATCCAATCCAGTATTCTAAAGAAACACTATGTACAATAAGCTTGTGGAATATTCTCATACTAAGCTTACTCGAATCCGATTTCTTTTACGAGTTGGGTCACTCTATAGGTGGACTGTCCAAACCATTTCGACACCTGTCCCAACTCACTAATTTCATATTTGACTATTTACAGATTACTATAATCTGCATATGTATGTGATAATCCTGACCATTATTCTTAAGGAAACAATATTCCAAGCCCAAATTGGAGAAATGGTCTAAGCTGTACTTGTCTGTATTAACTCAAATACACGCACACCCTCTTTCTGCATTGCTATTGCAGGGGGAAATGATGGGTTTTCAGGAAAAAGAATTATACAGAGCTGTTGCGATGCATCCGAGGTGAATTCCTATATATATGCATATCTTTTTTTCATGCAAAGTAGTGTTTGTGTTTTTATGTATAGATTGTATGTATGGCCTTCTTTATTTTTTTTTTCTGTGATTTATCAGCTTTGGTTTAATTGTTTACTCTGTTTTTTTTTTTTTTTTTTAAGTTGATGTAGATTTTTGTTCATTTCTTTGGTGCAATAATTCAATCCCCTGAAAAGAAGAAAAATTAAAAGAAAACAACCGAGAAATTTTGTCAAAAGGGGGGAAAATTTTGAAGTTAATGGAAGGATGTTCAAATTTGAGAGATGGTTCATTGTTGCATGAAGTTGAAAATGGTAAAGGGAAAGTTGGATTTGGTCTCGATTTTCCAATTGAGGATTTTAAGTTTGATGCATGTAAGGAGAGGCTAAGGAGCTTGTTTGATCAACTACTATTGGCTTATATGAGAGAAAAGTCTGTCAGCAAATGCATTAGGCCTCTTCCGGCTTTGAGTGGTGATGGACGAGCAATTGATTTGTTTAAGCTCTTCTGGGTAGTTTGGAAAATAGGTGGATACGATGCTGTTTCGAGGAATAACTTCTGGAGCTTTGTTGTGGAGGAATGTGGATTGAAATGTGAATCAATTCCGTCCCTTAAGTTGATTTATATGAAGTATCTGAATGAGTTGGATCAATGGTTGCGACAGGTTTTTGTCTTCAGGCATATGGAGGGTGAGGATAATGGTGTTGTTCAGAAATTAGAATTACTGTCCCAGGAGTTGAAGACAAGGTTCTGTCTTTTGACATCGGATAGACAAGAGCTAGAAAATGATGTTAAAAATGGAAAGGACATCAATCCCAATAACAGTATAAGAGAATTACATTCTTTGGAGATGGGAAGAATAACTGAGAGGGTGGATGTTAAGGAACATTTCTGTCATGTTGAAGACCAAAAAATTTGCAATAATGATGACCAAAATCTTCCACCCTCAGCCCGGAGGGTTGTTGACAATGTCATTTGTGAAATGCATGATGATTCAGATAGAAGCTTTAATTATGATTTCGCTGCAGCAGCCAAGAGGATTGTCAGAAAGGTTGTCAATGAAGTACATGGGGTTTCAAAAGGACAAATTGATGACAAATATGGAAATTCTTGTCTTATAGATGATGCTAACATAGTGATATCGGCCAAGAAAGTTGTGGAGAAAGTCATTGAAAAAGTACGTAAAAACACAGAAAAAAATGCTGATGATGAGTATAAAAAATTCTCTGCCTTAGACAATAATGGTATCCTGGCATCAGCTAAGAAAGTGGTTGAGAAAGTTGTTTGTAATATGCAGGTTCTTTCATGTAACGTTACTGAGGACGTTGGAGGATTGAGTGCCCAAAATGACAAAGATGCTGTGATGTCAGCCAGCAGTGTCACTGGGGCGGTGTTTGATTCTCGGAAGAGGAAACGAGAATCTCAACCTGTGTTGGAAATGTTAAATTGGCTCATCCACGTTGCGAAACATTCTGATGATCCTGCAATTGGGAAGATACCCGAGTCTTCCAAGTGGAAGGATCAAGGTAATCAAGAGTTCTGGTTCCAGGCTCTGCTAGTTCATGAGGCGCTGTTGGTAAAAAGGCATGTTGATATAAATACAGATGAATCTGTCCAGCAGGTAAAAAAAATTTTGTTACAGTTAGTTTTCATGATTTTCATTTATGGAAATTCTTTTACTTGTAGCATTAGATTTCTCATCATATCTTTCACAGTAATTTCCTGCACTTGTCATTGTTAACATGAAAGTGGAGTTTTCATGAATTTATTATTTCTTCTTTTTTGTAGTTAGTTTATTATTTCTTCATTTTCTGGTTGTTTAATAGTGTATTTGTTTGCTGGTTCTGCTGTAAGGTACTTAATGCAGAGGGCATCTCTCGTCATTCTTCTTTATCATGTATAATACATTAATTTGAACAAATAACACCGGATCCCTCATTGTCTTATTGATCAAGTGTCCTTCCTAAAGTTCGGCATACACTTCAGCTCACGTGTATTTGAGAGCAGAAGAGAACCATAAGACAGACAAAATATGAAAGACCAATTCAGTCTTGTGCTGACAAAGTAGTACAGTGGTATAAATAGTGGAGTAGTAGAATAAAAAAGGAAATAGAAAGCACTCCTAAAACTCCTCATATCATTTACTTCCTACTTAATATACTACAAAATCACTCTTAAGATACAGAGAGAATGGAGGATATAAAGCTTTGAAACCTAAAATATTCCCACAAATTTAGGAGAGACTCATGGACATCAATCCTTAATACTGAATGTTTCAATACTAACTCAAGTTGGTCTCAAGATGTCAGTTAAGTACTTGAAAGCTGGTATAGGAAGTCCTTCTGCCAATATGTCAGCCAGCTGCTTATTTATTAGGATTGATGAAATGTAATTTAGGTACCGTTTCCTGTTTGGCAGGAGTTCTACTTTCGCTTCTGCTTCTTGAAGAGTCGCTTCCAGTTTGACAAGAGTTCTACTTTCGCTTCTACTTCTTGAAGAGTAGCAGTTACAGAAATTATCCAAACATGTTCAAAAGAATCTTTCTTCATTATTTTGGTCAAAATTTGTTGGTGAAAATTGACTATCAATGTTTTCAATTCTGTGAAAAGATTAAAAATATTAATTTCTTGTATACATAATCAATTCTATGGTTTCAGATTAGCCTATAAGCCACATCTTTTATATTTTCTTCCAATACCACTTTCAGTGTGGGTTTATTCGTGCAGATTATAAGTTTTGAGTTCCATGGAATCTCTGGATGAAGTGAAATAAAGTTGTGGTTCTGAAAGTGTTTAGTTAAAAATGATGTTTGACCAACTTAAAATATAATTTAAGCTTTGTCAAACATGGCTTGAGCATCAACTGTCGTTGCGTGGACCGTTGTAGTATGGCTGCCTTCCATTATGCCCCCTAAACTAAAGTTCTGGCTCCACCACTTTTTGTCACCACACTTGTCGAATACTTTTTGCGTCTTGGACTATCCAATTTTGCAATTGAGGTCGATAGGAACATCTCCTATTTGCCATAACAAAGCCCATTTATTGTAACAAATCAAGAGTGTTCTTTTTTTTCCTAAAGTGCAATTCTGTTGCTGAACTGAGTAACCTCCATCCTATCCTCGGCTATGTGTTTGGAGAACATACTGCAATCAAGTTGGCTTTATGAATCATGAGGTTTGAATGGATTTGGGAAAATCTATTAAACCAGGCACTAGATAACTGAATAGGACCATAAAAGGATTTTTTTTAAGTCAACATACTTTCTGACTTCCACATATCTTCTCAACACCTGGTGGCAGTTGCTAGTACACTTCCTCTTCAAGAGCATTCTTAACATCAAGTTGGTGGAGAGACATCCAAATTGGCTGCAAGTGCAAGTAGCACTACATGCTAATTTCTGTTCATTCTTTCCACGGGTCAAAGGTTAACCAGTAGTCAATACCATGAATCGAGGTGTACAAGTTTTCAACTGTCTCTCGCTTATATCTATCAACTATCCATCAGCCTTGTATTTGACAGTAAACACCCCTTCACAACCCCCTAAGTCTTCCCCCTTGGTTGGTCATTGATTGCCAACTGCCCTTGTCTATTTTAGGACTGCATCTGTCCATGCTGGCATTTTCAGAGCTTCCTGCACAAATTTGAGAGTTTACACACTTGATAGGTGAGAGATAAAGGCTCTATGAGAAGTTGATAGTCTATTGTACAATAGGTATTTTGAGATAGGATGACAAGTGTACTCCCTTTTCCAAGATCAGTGGATAAATCAAAGATCAACGACCTTAAGAAATAACTATGATAAAGAATACTTGTTGATTCCATTGCCTTGGAATTTGAGTCATGGATAGCAGGATGATGACGAGCATTATCTTTCCCTATTTTATTAGGCCGCCTGGAACATACCTAGATCTCAGGGTGCGTCTTTTGATTATAGTTTAATAGAAATGGAAAATTAGAAAGTGACTGGATGGCCCTGAAAAAGATAACTCATTTTAAACTATATGAAGTGAAAAGGTTTCCCAGAACTGTACTACCTAAGATTCTCTTTGGGAAAAGAAGTTTGGGAATAAACGACTTGTTTTCTAGAAAAGTGACATCAGACGACAAAGAATTTCTAAGATGATTGCAACGCGAGCAAATGTCACACTACCAAAGAGAAGAGATAGAGTTTAGTTTTGGGATATATTTGTTGAAGGTATTATATATATTATATCCATAAGATTACTTCGGAATGAGTTAGTAACTTTCCACTCAAGGGTTTAAGCACTTGGACAGATTGACTGATTGCTGAGTGAAGATTCAGTCAAGCAACTGAGATTCAACTGTTACGTTTCTCATGAGGATTCCTAACTGATATTTTCCTGGTTGGTTTGTGAAGTTATGCATGTCTCTTATCCCCAGGCAAAGAAGTTCAGCCACTTGACGGGGGCTTGTTTTGTGTGTTTGCATATGTACGTGCACTTGTGTTGCATTGAACTCTTAAATACCTGGAGACATCCCTAGTTAGAATGCGATGAGTGAAATTATCTAAGGAAAAATTATCTGCTCATTTGAGTACCTACGATAAAATATCCCTAGGTTAAGTTGCAACACGTGAAAGTTGGAAGAATATAAATTCCACAATGAGAAATAACTAAGTGACATTAAAGTGCACCTATCCCTTGTTACTCAAGCGAACTAGTTGTTGTGGTTTGCAGGAGTTTTTGAACCATTACATGAAGATTATATTTGTTTCTCCACTAATCTTGACAAAGATGGAAACATTTTTAACAGTGACCAAGTTCTTCAGCAAAAAGGAAGACAACTCTTCAAATCATGAATAAAAATTTTACAGTCACGAACTCAATATTCCCATGAAATTGGAATCTCTCTTTTTAGTCATAAATTATATATATAATTTTGTGCAGCTGTTAGGAAGCTAAAAATCTACGAGTTATTGTAAACTGTTTTTCGAATGATCTTTCTGATACATGTAGTTTTTTATTCTTTTATCATCTAATCCCATCCGATTCATGAATTATTTGATAGGCATCTTCATTAAAGTTATTATTGAACTTATCATGACGTCAGCAGGGCCTACAGAAGAAGCTTAGAATGCATCCTTCTATGTATGATGAAGACAATCTCGACCGCCAAGCTTCAGAGAAAGTAAGATGCAGTAAAAGAGCTTCTTTGACAAAATCTATCTTGTGTTCATGTTGCAATGCATCCACAGTCACTAAAAGTAAAGTCGTTAACAGTCAAAAGGCAGGAGTTGGGAATAGCCCAAAAGAATCTGCTGTGGTCTCTATTGAGATACCGACTCTAGATTCACAAGGTCCTGATTCCTGCGGCGTGCCAGCAGAGAAGCAAGTTTCTATTGGCCCTCTCTTTCAAGCCGGAGTCCCTGCATGGACTGGTTTGCCCCTCAAGAGTGATTCTAAGTGGTTAGGCACAAAAATGTGGCCCCCAGAAGATGGTAGAAAATCCATAGCTGAATCAGATCCTGTTACAATGGGAAGACAGCATAAATGTTATTGTCGATTTCCATATTCTGTTGAATGTGTTAGGTTTCACAATGCTGAGAAGAGGTATCAATTAAAGCGCGAACTCGGTTCGCTGTTCTACCTTTGGCGATTTGATCGCATGGGGGAGGAGGTTTCACTTTCATGGACGAAAGAAGAGGAAAAGAGATTCAAGGATGCAAAAAGTGCACATGCTGCAGTCCGAAATAAGTTCTGGAACAATGCTTCCCGATTTTTACCTACCAAGACTTGGGAGAAATTGGTTAGCTACTACTTCAATGTTTTCCTCCTCCAACGTAGAAGCTACCAAAACCGGGCAACTCCAAATGATATTAACAGTGATGATGACGAAAAGGGGTGTGGATTAGTAGGTGATAGTTTTGGGTGTCAAGCAGTTACGGTTCCTGGCTGGAAGTTACTTGCATGCACACAGAATAAGGAATCCGCTGATTTGACGTAGTATATGATTGAGGTTCGTGCTTTTTCTGTAGTTTATACATTAACTTTACGTTTCTATATTTACAGATGCAGCATTCACTACTACTGAAAATGACGCACTTCACCAATAACAAATAATAGAGATATGGAAGAAGTGGCGATTTGGTGGTGGAACAGGCTGTCTTACCGAATCCCGGATGATACATAAAGCCTTCGCCGAGAACAAGCTATCACATACGGGAAAATAGTTTTACAAATATCGGACTATGGAGTTTCGACTTTAGTTGTGTAATATACATAGATAATCAACTGCAGAGAGGTCATCAAACTGATTTTTTTTTTTTCCTTCTCATGTAATATAATCCTTTGCTCTTATAACACTTCTTCGTTTGTAGCCATCTCTCTCACAAGCGTACATACACGCGCTCATGCTTAGTGGTGTTATTTGTTGTGCCTGTTGGGAATTTGGTTGAATGTGCTTAGAACATCTGATATTGGTTTGTTGCACCATCAATTTGTGACATAAAAAGATCAAATATTTGGTAGTATTGATATTAAAATGCATTTGGAGCAGAAGGTTTCTTAGATAGATTATGATTTTAAACTTTCTTTGGTAGTCAGTCTCTCTGTCACACCCCCTTTGTATAGACAATTTGACACACATTTATAAAAATAGATATATGAGAGCCCCACCCCCCCTTTTTTTTTTTTTTTGCGCGTTTATATTTTGAAATAATAAAATGGGATAAGCATTTTTGCAATAAAATCCTTATATATATACGTGATTACCTGTAATGTTCACATAGCATGTCGAGGCAAAAGATTGTATAATCCTATTCAAGCATGCTTATTTTGAGGTTAAAAAAGTATGCTACACTATTTCACAAGTCACATATATAGAATTCAGGACTCGAAAATACAGCACAAAAGACTGTATGACCAAAACAACAGCCCCAAAATAACGTTGTAGGTTGTCATCCATATATATCTACCTTCAGTTATATTTTGATAGATGAATCAAACACAACGATGAAAAATATACTCATAGTTAAACTCATGTACGTATGAGCATGTGATTACTCTAATTACATTCAATAAAATATGAAAAACTCGCGCATGAATATTCCTTGAAATGGTATAACATATAATAATACTAATTATATCGTGCTTTGTGATTTGTAACCTTTTGAGTTCCTTCCTACCAGTCCGTTTTAAGTGTAAGGTATAATGAATATATCTGTGATTTAAAAAAAAAAATGGTACCAAAGCAAAAACTTTTAGGAAGATGACCCTCCTAGCAAACACATCATCTGAGGACTACTTTAAGTAGAAAACTGGTTTTGTGAACAATTGAAAATGTGCTGCCATGGACATCAGCTACACATTTTATGCATTCTATAACAGATGGGGTGAGAGACCTCCCAATTGTTCCAATGGTAAATCCATTCCTTCATAATGATAACAATTATCATCATCTCGATTAGTACACAAGAGGAAGTACTAAAGGGATACATTATCTCTAAAGAATATGACATCATTCCAAGCAGCAGTTTCGTATGATAGACAGTGGATCGTAGCATTCAAAAATAAAAGCTTATGTACTTTCAAGAAAAAGTTCATAAATGAAATTCGAACTCCTAAAGCCAAAAGCAGTTAATACATGTGACTTCTTGTTATGGTTCTTATCGGATGCAGAAATTTTCGTTCAAACCATTCAAATGTACCTTAATATGAAGATAAAATGTCAATTGTAATATGCACCAAACAAGTTTCCTTAGTTCTAATGAAGAACATAACAATCCAAGTCAAGAAATCCTTAATCGTTAGCGTGTCAGGTTCAGATATAGGAAGTAATGAATTGAATGGACCAACAATATAAATCAAGTGACCTCTGCAAGTAAAATAAATTCTGAAATAGATCAAGCATCTGTAAAGTTCTGTGAAAATTTACTGTTCACGAGAAATTTAAAATCTATGGTGATGTATGATTTTGAACATTAGCAAGGAGTCTTGTAAGTTTACTAAGCGTTTCCCGAGCAGATATCGTGTCGGCATGATTTTCACCGCATATTGAAGTTCTAATAAAAATAGCCTTCCTAATGAGATCGTCTCCTATATCAAACTGCCCCCCTCTCAGCATTAGCTTTGCACGGACTTCCAACACGGTAGCTCGTGCCAATGCAAGGTCCTGCCAAAGGTAGGGATTCAGTTGGGCACTGGTTTGGATAGGTTTCCAACAAAGTGACTTATCCAACCATTTCTCGACTGGGGTGACGAAAGCTTGATCTGCAGCTTCTAATGCATCTGTACATAGTCGAAGGAGTTCTAAAGCCCCACTGCATCTTGAGAAGGTGACAAATGTCCTAATGCCAAGTGGCAAGATCACTTCTTTCACAAGAAACAATAATTCTGACACCTTAAGCTCGACTACTACAGAGTCTTTTCCGAATCCAAAAAGCAGGAAACATGCGGCCCATATGTGTTCAGAGTGATGGGATATTGATCCTCGACTAATGACAGCACGTGCCATGGCTTGTGCAACTCCAGCGGTTCCTCTCTTCCTTGCGTAAAGTTTGACAAGCTGGTTGAATTGAATGTAACCTTCCTTCATACAAGTTCGTCCAATATTAAATCTTATTAATAATGAAGATGCTTCTGCTTCTGATCTTCGAGCATATGATGATGTGAAGCCACAAGTTAAGGAATGCAGAATCTTTTTCCATAACCGGTGATGTTGGTGTTTCTCGGGTATTTTATGAGCCGCCAGTGCTAGAATATATACCGGAATCGGCGCAGGTGCAAACCAACCACTTGCAAGGACCATTCTAGTTGCCAAACTCCTTGGTCCATCCGCATGGTCAAATATGGAAAAACAGACCTCAAAGAGTTGCAAAAGGAAATTATTCCTCCGTAGTGAGTGATTTTCCCTACCATTCTTCGTCACATCCCTTGACGATATCGATATCCGATTTATGGTATCCAATAGCCTGCTCGGATTTATAGGAAGCTCGGATAGTAATGCTCCCACAATAGCGAGACCAAGAGTTAACCGTCCAAGTTTTTCCTCGATAGCCCGTAGCGCATCTATTTCTGTAATCGAGAGATCCTTAATGCTTCCCTGCATTAAAGACATTGCCTCTACCTCTGACAGGTAAGAAAGTCTCAAGGGCTCGAGGTTCATTACACGAGAGAGTCGTGTGGATATAATAACGTGGGTTTCCCCACCAAAACGGGGAAGTAGATCCATTATGAGTTTGTGGTCCCACCAGTCCTTCTCACTCTCCAAATTATCAATCACCAACAGAAAAGGAATGTTTCGCATGAGCTCCTTTCGAACTCTGGCTATTGCTGCCTCTTCTTGTTCTTCAAAGCTCTTTGTCCGGCTTTTTTCCATACAATTCTCCACCCCTACATCGACTTCTAAGAATGACCAAAGGTTTAAATAATTCTGCCGAATGTATCTGCTTTCCCCTCCTATCCATAGAACCATTTTATACCTCTGATGGAATCTGTAAGCAAACTCAAGAAGTAGCTCTGTTTTCCCAATGCCTGAGTCTCCTGACACACAAGCAATTCCCTTGCCGTACACAACTTCGGTCGATCTCAATCTCCTTCTGTTCTTTCCAGTACTCTTTAGCTTTGGCGTATGTTGAGAAAATTCAGTGCTTTGCATTTCAATTTCCTTTTCTGATTCCTTCCATACATTCGGTTCTTTCCCCTTTCTCTTGCTACTTACACTGTATCTGTCCCTTCTCTTTTCATCCATTGAATTACTCCTACTCCAACCAATCATCAAGTTCTTTCGGTTTGGCTTAGCCTTGAGTTCAAAATAGTCTCTCTCTGCATCTCCGCTGACATCACCAAAAAGCATGAATTCCAGCTCAGATAACTCCTTTTTTCGACCAATAAAATTCTCATTTCGAGGGAAAGGAAACTCCTCTTGCTCGGCCTTCTCTCTCCACTTAGTTACTCTATCTACAATGCTTCTCCTTCCTAACCTGAATGCCAAAAGAGTGACAGCTCTCAATATGCAGTCCCTCCATTTGCCCTCGTGAGCCTCTAGTTTCCACTCATCAACACGAGAAAGGGTGCTAACAGCGTCTTTCCATTCTTTCTCGAGTCCTCCGTATAGCAGCCAGAGCTCACCACCTTGTTTTTCCCACAGCTCTCCCCTTTTCTCAATTATATCTCTCACAAGGCAGTCATCTGGACCCAAATCAAAGTATACAGGAACCAAATTCTTCTTGCTCGAGAAGAACCGGAGCTCTTCAATGGTGTAAGGATTTCTGAATGACTTTCTTGTCAAGATAACAACCCCAAATGTACTACCATCCATTGCCTTCTCAACAATGCTATGCTTTCGCGAATTCCTACACCGAGCTCTGTCTGATACAAAACAACTCAGCCCTTGAACTTCTAACTCTGCCCGAAGCCAATTAGTAAACTTAAGTAATAAAGGTTTGCGGCCATGGAAACCTATGTACACATCGCAACTCCTGAGTCTATTAGAAGAAAAAGAAGTCGGAGGAACCATAGTTTCAACCAATCTCCCAATCTTTTTGCTTTTACACCTATTTCTCGTGAAACCATCATGACCAATACTATAACTCGATAAAGGACTATTTGATATGCCTGTTGAAGTGGAAACATGATCGACCTTTTGGAAATCATTCGAGGTACAAGATGCTGGAGCAGGACAAACATCATTTGAGGCAAATCTAATGTTCGTTAAAGATTCCACTTCTGGAGTATCCAATAACGTATTTGTACTTGCACCATGACATGGATTGCTCGAATGTGTGGATAACCGACCCGTTGGCGATCTTGGGGAGAAGAAGGGCGATTGATTTGCCGAAAAGAATGTGGAAGAGGACGACGAGAGATTCCTCAATGTCGTATTGGGTAAAGATCCGAATCTAGAACTATCTGCCTGAAGATCCATATTTACCCTCACTCGATTCCACGCAAGCTAAAATCCCATGCATTCTTGAAAATGAAAGCACATCTGAAATGGAGAAAAAAGAGTACATTATTTGAACTAAAATGTAACTGAAATTATTCATAATTTGATTAGAACTGGGCAGTATATAATTAGAAAAAGAAGTTAAAACTCTTGCCTATTATGCTGTTGAATACATTTTAACTCGCAAGGGTTAAAAGTTGCAGCATTGCAGTGCCAGACCAACAAAGAATCAAATCAAACTCTTACATGAAGAAAATGTGAAGGAATAATGTGAAAAATCAAGAACAGCATAATTTCGGAAATCAATAAGCCGCAACAAAATTCAGTTACATATCAAAAGACTGCAGATTTAACGTGGACGAACTATATAATCAACCAACAAATGCGTATCCTACATATGCAGAGAACACAATGGTCATAACTTACAAGAGCTAAGAGAGAAAATTATCTGTCTGAATAAAGAACTTAAAATGAAAATTTCAAGTTTTATTCCTCTACGATTCATCTTAAACCATTAGAACTTACAATCATACAATAAGGAAGATGTTTATTCTTATATATATATATATTTCGAAAGATCTAACGGGAGCGTTAAAAATCTTGAAACTCAAAAGAATTTTAGATCTAAAATAACAATCCCAATTCAATAGAATAAATCTCAGTTTGACAATAATCAGATCTGAAGAACTTACTTAATCAAAACCAAGATTTTAATACAAAGATTCAATCGTTTTCTCTGCAAATCCAGTAAAACACACTTCTTATCGACCCAAAATCCTAATTTTCAAAGCAACCCAAAATCTGGGTAGTGCCCACAAACTTCGTGAAGCTGTCAAAAACAAACAAATAAATAAATCAATCAATCAATTATTCAAACACTAACATATATAATATATAAACAGGTGTATGTATATATATGGGAGTGCTTGGTCATGAACATTACATAAATACAAGGAAAATCGACAAATGACGATGAAAAAAAGAATTTTTCAATCCTGGGAAGTGAAGTTCGAAAGTTCTTTTAAAATTTTAGAGAGAGAGAGCCCAGTTTCCAAAAAGTGACAGAAAAAAAATTGAAAAATTGTAAAATATAAGTATTACCTTATTTTGCAGAAAATCTAAAAGGGTTTTCAGACTCACAGTATTCATAATAGTAAAGACCATCAAAAAATCCTCTCTTTTTTCTCTCTCTTTCTTCCACCCTTCTTCTGTCCCTCTAATTTTGCTATATGTACACCGGGAGGGGTACAAATAGCAGAACCCGTAAATGTAAATCCCATTAAATCCTACCTCTCTATCTATATGTGTGTACAGGTCTGATAAACTGAGAATAAGGGCTGCACCGTTGGAAGCCGGGGATATATCTGGGACCCAACAGGAAGGACTGATCTGACGAGGAATGGTGCTTCTGCCAAATCATATGGCTTTTAACTATGATGACTACTCCCACTCTTCCACTTCTCCGTGTCAATTTGAAAATGGAATAAAAAGTAAAGATTTGTAAGAGTTGAATATGTTGCGATAGAAATTCAAAAATAGATTTACAACTGAATTTTGATGTCAATTTTATTTCAAATCCACTGTTGAACTGGCATATGGAAAGATAGTTGAGGATATTTATTTTTTGTTTGAACTCTATTTTTGGCATAAAATACATTTTGGAATAGTGGATTGATGGAGAATGCGTAGTTAAAAAAATTTTGAGTTTGTATGTTATATTATTTTATTGAACAATGTGTGATTTGTCTTTAACTTGTTCGATGAAGATTGTATCACAAGTCAAAATAATGTCTCGACTACCCAAATTGTTATTCCTTTTTCCTTAGTGTTTACCATTTTTTTTTTCTTAATCGGTATGCAAAAACAATACTCCATTTTATAATAATGAATCAGGAGGATTTAATTGAAGAAATAATGGTTTGTTTGGTAATAATTATTTTACGATAATGAAATAATCTACCCTATATATAAATCATAAGTCTATTTTAGAATGAGCTTATCTTTAAAAAAAAATAAGAGAAGTCATGTCAAACGGACATATCGAGTTTTGTATCCTCAAGTAATCAATGATTGCTATGGTAACATCTCAAAGGACTGTTGAGTTGACTTATATGATACACAATTTGGATCTTTCAACATAAGTCCAAACTACTCTCAGTAAGCACATGCCTCCACGTGATATCAGTAAATGGATGACTCTGATCTATTCACACCCCCATGTTGCTATAGATGAAACTAGGGGATTATATAGCCTTTGCCACCCCCTCACACACACACTAGTGAGTGTATGGAGATTTGAAGTGTGAGGGTGTTCTAGAGTCCTCATTCTATTAGAAATATAACGAGTAGATCCTCAATCTCTTTATTTTGGTGGGTGTAGTCCCATTTACTTTATTTGCATTTGAGTACATAATGGACGGTTATACGTTATCCTTGATTAAACCTCAAATCTCTACTAAAAAGATGATTAGTTTATTTTTTTATTAAAAAATAAAAAATCCACCAACCTTTCAAGTTACCCCCAATATTTTGAATGGGTTCGGTTTTTCTTCTGTTTTAATTCCTATTTTTGTTATTTATTTATTATTTGTTTAATCAAACATAAGGATAAAGTATTATTTCTAACGGAAAGTTGACTTGTAAAGTAAAATCATCTGCTGAGGATCCGAATATTACAAAAATGAAGGGTTCGGAGATTGAGGCTGCTAAAACATTAGATTGGGGATTTACTTGCTATACTTTCAATAAGTGAGGACCCTAGCTGTAATTTTTCCCAGGATAGTGTGTGTGTGTGTGTGTGTGTGTGTGTGTGTGTGTGTTGGGGTTGTGGGGGGTGGGGGATTGGAGGATTGGGGTTCCTAAAGTTTGAAATCATATGAAAATGCAAATCTTACCATCAATCAAAGTTTTGCACATTGGCCTACAAACATTTAGACAACGTTGGAGAAATATTCTAAATGAACACTTTAACAAACTTTTTTTATTGTGTTTGGTAGCAGTTTAAAACGACAAAATGAGTTTAATATTTTTTTTGTGGTCCTATAAGTATAACAATTAGATTTGCAAACCCTCAATTTTGAATCCTAAAAATATCACAAATCGAGTTTCAACATTTGAAATTTTGCAAATTACTTGGAACGGCCTCTCATTAATTTCAATCCAACATATAAATTACGCAATGTTGCTCAAAAATCAAAACAACAAAAATGCATATTATTATTAGAGAACTAACGATCAACTTTCTTTATTTCTCTTTCCAATAATTTGAACTAAATTTTATTTTGATCTAATAAAATAAATATTTGTCAACTAACATCACAATATGTAGAAAGTGATATAACATTTTAAAAACGAATTAGCCAATTTCTCATATTTAGGTTTGAGAGTCGGGTGGGGTCCGAGTATTTCAATACATGGAATCATCTCATTACTTTGGGTATTTCGTAAATGAATCCAAACTCAAACCAGAACTATCAATTTTGGTTCGAATTCGATTCTACCCATTATATTTTTGTTAAAAATTCGTGACTTGATTATACAAATTATTATTTTTTCAATATCAGAAAGAAATAATAATAATAAAAATACGTCGCCAAAATATATTCCAACACTTTCTTAATTCACTACAAATATGTCACAAAATAGCATCCAATAACTAGATAATAACATCCAATTTTGACTTTGGCCCCGAGTTAGGCGCCTCAAGAAGAATTCAAGAACCAACCCGAATTCGGTGGTCAGTTCTCGATTTCAGCTCCTCATTTATTTGGTTTTTTAACAAAATCAAAACTTCCAATTTAGCTTCGACTTTGATATTCTTCCATTTGAGAGGTTTGATTTTAGTTAAAATATCCATCCCTACTCATATTACATGGAATGATGCAAACAAATAGACATTCACCCAAAAGCCAAAAGTAATAAGCTATGAAAACTTGAAGGGCACCTATGAACTGACCTCGCACCATCCAATGGGGATCAATCAGATTCCAACTTTTAATGAAAGGGACCAATGTACGTCAACCAGTGTCTACGTTTCTTGAAATTTAGGATTTTGGTCGGCTTCTATGGAGGTGTGTTTCACGTAACGCGGCAAGCTTCAATAATAGAGATGTGTATGAAATTTCAACGTTATCCCAGTAGTCAGTAGATAGGTTTAGGTGTGGGGTCCGATTTTGACAAGAATCAAATCCCGTCGAGTATTAATAAGAAGGACAAAGTCATTTGTACATTGATTTTCTTACATCATGCTTGACATTTCATTGAATTTTAAATTGAAATGGGCGGAAAAGTGTGTTGTGTTTGAAAACTGTCCAATGTGATATTGCCACGTGGTAAAGTGTAAACAATGATGTCAAACTAAATGTTAATGTAGCATGATCCATTTTAGTTACATTTTACACAAAAAAATGTGTTTAATATTTCTATAAATTTTCTTATCCACTTTCATGAATTTTTGGTTTAACGAACGTATGTGTTGATAGTTATGAATACTGACAATTTTGTGCAATTTTTTTTTTAACTTAATAGTTAATTTAATATTAAAATTATTAAAAAAAATTATTGTAAATCAAATTAAAACTCTATCGTGTTACTAAAACCAATGAACTCAATCAGAACCACTCGATTCTATAGGTTAAAGAGGATTTTGATTAGGAATATTGTTTGTGCAAATTGGAACAAAATCCATTTGATCTTATTTTCATTTGTTAAAATTGCAAATTTTAAGCACGTTTGACAAATATTTGTTATTTCGTTCAACATATAAGATATATATTTTTACATTATAACACTCACATTCCGATTGATCTCCATATCATTTGTATATTTGGTAGAAACTAGAAAGTCAAAAGAGATGCTTAAATCAACTATTAAAATAACTTGCAACTGTTTACGATTAACTTACAAGAACTTTGTAAAATGACATTAGCTAGTTGTTTTGGTTTAACTAAAAATGAGGTAAAATCATACTGGATGTTACAACTCGATTTTGAGCTGACCTGCATGTTAATCTAGCCAACGTGACGACTCATTTCACGATGGGATAATTAGGTCCATACCCTAGAAAGTAAATAATTAGAATAATACCCCTACAACTAATTAAAACTTTCACCTCCCGACTGTGCACTCCCAAGTTCCTCGCCAGTGCCTGTACCTAAATCATTGTCCCCAACACCGACGTTCTATCCCAAAATCCTTGAGCCCTAAATCTCTAGCAGGGTCCCTTAAGGATGAGCCCTAATCTCCTTCCAAGCCCAGCAACGAAGCCGATTATCCTACACCCACCACCATCAATTACAGTCATCTTGATGCTTTAAGACCCCACTGGCATTATTGTAGAAGGGATGCCATTGTTGCGATAATGAGAAAATTGCTACGTGGGATCTTGGTATAATGGTTCATCTAGCATTTTGCATCAGAGTAGTATAACGGTTACATAATATGTTTAGTGGATTTGATACTCAACATGTTTTTATCAGAAAAATCAATAAAATGATCTCATAGATTCTTCACCCCTTTGAAAAGAGACCAATATTAGATATTCTATGTCTTGTCTTTTTGGTTGAGTGTATTTTATGCTTGATCTTAAGTATTCATTTTCCGTGAATGATACAGGTTCAATTCCCTTTGTGTTTATCCTTTTGTATCAACCGCACTATCACAATTCCCTCCTCTATGACTATATGTTCCCAAATCTGCATATGTTGATCCTCTTGACTTATGCAGCTGGAGGGTTCTTCGAGTTCAGAAGGCTTCTGGCAGTGTGGAAATGGAATCCTCTTTCAGTTTCAAATAATGATTGGCAGGAGGATTTATGGTCATTTGAATATGGAGAAGAGGATGGTGATGGTGACATAGATCTGGAGGAGTTGGGTAGGGCACTTTCTGAAGCTGCAAGTGTTACTTCCGTTTCCAAAAAACAAAATTGTGATGCTGCATCTATTGGGAAGCGTCTACCTGTAGGTTTTTATGTCACTTTTTAAAAATTGGCATGAGAGGTTTCTAAATAAAAATGTCTTTAAATAAAAAAAAAAACCTCAAAAATCTTTTATTTTTCACACAAATCAGTAGACTGCGACCTTTTTTAAGTTTATGACACTTTTTTTAGTTAATGTCACTTTTTTTTTATTTATTTTCACCAATAAATCTGTTGAGGTTCACAAAGAAAGTGGGATGTTTTAGAAGTACTATGAAGATGTTTAACTTGGACTTTAGAAAAGTGACAAGGTATTATGTCATTCCTCAACCGGGCAAATAATAACTCAATTGTGTTACACCAACAAGAAAATTGTCAATTTGTCATTTATTTTGAATTTATATCTTTTTCTAGTGTTCGTCACTTTTTATTAAACTTTTTCACTTTTTTAATGTTTGTTACTTTTCTTGTCAATTTTTTAAAAGTTCTATTACTTTTTTGAGTGACAAACATCATTTTAAAAAAAATAAAAGTAACATTGTATGTCATTTTTTAATTAAAAAAAGTGACGGTCACTTTTTCACTGTCACTTTTTTTTTTTATTGTGTCACATTTTCTATTTTAAAAAAAATGACAATTAATTTTACACAATATTTTTTATTTTCAAAATATGTTTCATATGATTTTTCAAAAGATCCATAATTTAAATGGTATTTTTGTAAGTTGCCATTTCACAATCATCGTAATCCCAGATCCAATGATTCAGGCCCAAATGTTGCCTAAAAGGATTTGGGTCTAAAGCCCATGCTGTTCTATACTAAAAGAAAGCCCAACAAGAAAAGGATTCACGGTCGACTACAAATTCAACACGGACTCTTTAGGCGTACACCCAATTTTGCTACCTTGTTTGATACTTTCACAGAAAAATATGAAGAAGAAAATTAGAGCAAACCATATTTTTAAGTTTTTATTTTCACGAATCAGGTTAACGAATTAATTGTTCATAAAGCAGGTATCTATCTGAAAAATATTAAGAGCATTTCTCTCCTTTAATTAAGGAAACAAATCGACAGAAAATTAGTTTATTTTCGTTCTAACAATTTGTTAAATCTTCCCTTAAATATAGGAACTAATAAAAATATTCAATCTATTAAAATCTTCACATGAAAAATAGTACCCATTGAAATCCAATAACAAAAGAGAGAAACAAATGTAAACTTCTTGTACGTAGTCGTGTCATTTAATGCATTTTTCTATTTTTAGTATAGTTGTGTATATTGTTGTATTTGCAACCTTTTTTATTCATTTTATGTCATATTTTTAATATCAGACTAAGCTTGATCTCCTACCCCTAGTGAGCAGGATAAAAACTTCTAAAAACTTTCCAACCATAAGTAAGTTTTCTTGTCATATTGGTGAGAAATTTTTATTCTGCCGACCGAGGACAACAATTTCATTTTTAATACATGCATGGTTGCATGTGTCCTCTTAATTTATTTTTCCTCTAATACGAGTTGAGCTCTTCTATGCCATTTTTTTAGACTTGCACGTACCCTATGTTACACAAGATTATTATTTTTTGACTAACTTGTACATGCACGTGACCTTTGTTACAATGTATGTGACTTCTAGTAAAGACACGTATATGATGTAATCTTCGGTAAACATACGCTATCATTTGTGCTCATTTTGTATATGCATGTGACCTCTGTTAAGGTATTTGTGATCGGATTGATAATCATGTCACATCAAATTGATGGCATGATCGAGATCTAATAGAAGAAAATAGAGAATCAATGGAAGAATGATTCTGCATTCGTTATTCATTATAGTGGTTTAAATGCAAAGATAATAATGATCCAAGTGTTGTAAATATATAGTAGTATTTATGAATAAATTTTATACTTTTGCAATGTTAATCATTATGACTGCTTTATCCCTTGTAATTCTAATTCTTCCCTATAAATATGAGATTTTGGTTCTTAATAAAACACACAATTCTATTGACTTCTCCATTTTGTTCTCTTTTTCTCTCTAATTTATAACGTATTATTATCATGATTATCTCAAAATCAAAATAAATTAGTTAAAAGATAATAGTTTTTAATCGCAATTATCTGTCACGTGTATCGAAATCAATTTAGTGACTTGTGAAATTTTTTACGTATACACATTATACTAGTGAATGTTTTTTAATATATACGAAGTGAATGATTTTTTTATACACGATTGAATGATTTCTTGAGAATTGTACAAAGTGAATGATTTCTTCATTATTGCATGGTTGCAACTTTTGATTTTCCACCGCAATTGTACCCAACTTTTTGTTTCTTTCTACTCACTCAATTTTTAATTAGATATACAAGTGTCTCATTTTTTGTACCCAACCTTTTGATTTTTCCATAATTTTGTGTGTATTGGCACGTCCATGATTTTAGTAATTGATGGTTGCAGGTCTTCTTTTTCCACTGTAGCAAATTATCACTATCCGATTTATTATCTGTGTAACATGATGTTAAATAATTCTTTATAATTCACTATATTCTCTTGGAATACTTTTGAAATTTTTCCAAGATATTCCGGTTGATAATTATGATGCGGAATTTCTCCGAAATATTCTGATTTATAATTATGTAGCAAATAACCATTGCCTTAATGCACGTTTGGAGATTTTAATGCATTTAATAACGTATTAATGCATGATTGAAGATTTTAATCCCGTCTTGTGTGTATATGAAGATTTTTTTCCCTAATACAGGTATGGTAATTCATATTTTTTTAACTGATTAAATATTTTTAGATATTTTCTTATAAATTTTAAATTGATAACATATTACGTTGTTGCTCCTGAAGAAGCACAACTCTACAAATATGACATTCTACTAGATAATATGCTCCTGAAGAGTTTATGTTTTTAAATAATAATTTGTTGTTGTTTCTGAAATAACACAATATTATAATTAATATTCCAGAAAAATATTAATCTCAAATCTGTCTATAACAAGTAAAATATTGTTGCTCCTGAAGTAGCACACAATATTTATATATATTCTAGTTATATTTTATTTGCTTAAGAAGAGTATAATTAAATATGATCTAACATAAATTATGTTTTTATTTTTGAAGAGTAAATTCTTATACAGTTTATTATTTTAAATAAAAATATATTATTGCTCCGAAAGAGCATAACATTGTGATTCCAATATTCCAAAAGAATATTGACATATTGCTATTAAAAAGCGATAATAAAATATTATGTACTCTCGAAATAGCACACATTTCGAAAAATTATATCTCATTGTGTTCCTGAAAAACACAAATTAAACTGTTCAACATTGATCGTAATTTTAAAGGAAAATCTTTTATTTTATTTTATTAATATTCAAGAAAAATATTAATTTATTGCTTCAGAAGAGCATACAATTTGGTTTTTTATTATGATCAAAGAATATCGTATTAGTACTTTTGAAAAAACATAAATTTTGAAATACTTAAAAGATTTGAAATGAATTATCAGGACATCTATTTAGTTCATAGTGCAACATGCATAATATTTTTCAAGATAAAACTTTTTATCACTTAACATTAGCAGAAAATAATATTAATAACGATATCAAGTGTATTAAATATAGTTGAAAGCTCCAAAAAAGCTTGTATTATTTTATCAAATAATACAAAATTATATATTAACAATATATTTTATTTTAGTAAATCTTAAAGATTTTTTCTTAGTTTTAAAGATATCCAATACAATGAATATCATATTGAGACGGTGCACGAAGATAATATAAAATATCTTTGCTAACGTCTTTTGTATCTGTCTATAAATAGATAAAAGAAAAACTTGAGATTAAATCAATTATTATCATGAACCCGAAGTTCATTGACATACAATGACTATATATTATGGAATGATTGTATTATTATTTGAGAATCAATAGTGCAAAAATTCGAAGAATCAGGACAATCTTCACAACTATGATAAGAATATTGATATCTCAGCATTTCGTGGTCCAATTATCATAAAATTTGGACAAGAAGTTCATAGCTCATAGTGTTTCAAATTCAACGATATATTTGTGATAAATAGCTAGGTGAATAGTAACAGACTTTTAAGTACTATATATATATATATATTTTTAAATAATTATCTTTGAAAAATATAAAATTTGCCAACTGTTCAAGACTTTTAAAAACTTTCAAATTCAAGTAAGCATATTCTTAAAAGTCTTTCTATTCCAATTATATATTATATTTGTGAATTTTTAAATTAGTTAAATATTTTGATTTATCTTGTGCTCATGAAGAAGTACAAATAAAAATTATATTGTACTAAATAAATACGGTATTGATATTCTTGAAGAAACACAACTCGCTTATATAAATGTTCTAAAAAGAATGGCATGCTCATCAATATTCTAGAAAATATTGATATATTGCTCCAAAAGAAGCAAAAATAATATATATTAGTATTCTTGAAGTATTTTGTTCTTGAATAAGCACAAATTTATACATACTAATATTTTAAAAGAATATTATGATTAATTTAAATGTATCAATATTCCTGAAGGATATTATTCTATTACTTGTGAGTAATCATAACCAAATATATATCAATGTTTCATAAGAATATTGTTTTGATACTATTGTAAAGTCAATATTGTGTTATGTGAGAGAATAAATTTTACTATTGATAATAATTTATTCTCTACTGGATGAAACGGAAATGTATTAAGTTTTTCAAAATGTGAGTACAATTGAAACGAGCACTATATTGCACCAGATGTTCAATTTGATTTTATTATTTGGCTGGATCGGTTAGACCATTACTGAATTTTTTTGAATACATTAACATACAATATATCAATATTGAAGATATTAACATACAAAACATGGATCGCTTAATACAAGAATTGAAATTGAGGGAGGTAGATGTACAATTTTTCATTCGATCAAGTTTTGACCCACTAGATTTACTGGACAATATTTTAACGAAGCATTATTTTATCACTCAAAATTATTTGTACTTCTTTTCATTTGTTTGTATTTTTATCCTTCAGATTTTTGCCAATTAAGGTTTCAATGAGATATTTATTGTATAAATAGTCATTCGAGGGAGTTTGGTTAATATAGTAGTATTTATGAATGACTTTTATATCCTTGTAGTCCTAGTTATTATGACTGTTGTATCTCTTATAACTCTAATTATTCCCTATAAATATGGGGTATTAGTTTTTAATAAAACACACAACTCTATTGGCTTCTCCCGTTTGTTCATTTTTTTTTCTCTCTAATTTATACCACTCACTCAATTTTACGATGGATTATGGTGAGAAGAAAATCTAACTATTTATATCACATTATCCTCTTACAACCACAAATTTTGGTTATTATTAACATTTTTAAAAAGATGTAGTTAATAATTATGACCTCATTTATGCAAAAATTTATCAAAATTTGTTGTTTGTGACGCATAATCTTAACTATGGTAGTTACATTTTATTCTTATCCTACATTAATAAAAGAGTGATTTTTGTTATCGCTGTTCATAAGCCATATTTGAGCCGAGCTGAGCCAAATGGCTTTGTGGCTCAGCTCGGCTCGGCTCGGCTAAGTTTTTTTTTAACAGTCGAGCCAAATGGCACGTCTCGGTTAACTTCTTCTTTTTTTTTTGTTAGTTTTGTTTACATTCGAGCCAAATGGCTCGACTCGGCTAACTTTTTTTTTTATTACGTTTGATTCACCATTTTAAGTTACGGATATTGGTTTTAAGCGATTTCAAGTTGTTGAAAATATTGAAGTGTTGACACGATAAATATATGACCGATAAATTTTAAATATCAAGATAATTTTACATTAATTGTGAAACGTGAAATCGTGATTGTTTATGTTTCTTTTCAATCTCAAATTCATTCTAATGTCATTTTTTGAACTTTATTTTCCTACAATTTTTCGTTTGATTCGATATTTCACGATATGAATATCCATTTGAATCGATTTCGATTTTTTTTAAGAAAATTTATAATGTGATCATAATAAATATATTGTCGATTA
>CAIGRB010009894.1:49203-76091 GCA_903798255.1 Fraxinus quadrangulata
GACCATAAGTTAATTATAATAAGGCGAACTATGATGTTGTAATAGCATTCCTTGAACAAAAACGAGAAGCACCTTGTTCTCAATTAATTAGAAGCGTTTAACAAACAATAATATTAAAACATTTATCGACATCCCAATTAACACTTACTAAAGTGTTGAGATTTAGGATCACTAGTATTAACAAGACACACCGTCTTGATTGTATAATTTAGAAATTATGCTTATAATTTAAAATTTGAGCAATAATTTCACAATATTTGGATTGCAAAAACTATGTGATTATCTAGTACATGTATCAAATCTATTAGATACCAATAATATCTAGATGGTCAATGTGATAAGTGATCGGGCCTCATTTACCATCCTAATTAATTTTCAGAAATATAGGAAATTTAGTCCTTATTTTAGCTAGTGATGTTTAATGATCAATTGTCAATAAAAATGTCAAATAATGTATAGGAATTCATTGGATTAAAGAATGATCTGGTTCTTCGTTAAATGTCCATTTGAATTTTTAATTTTATATCATTATAGATCCAGTGATGGTCAAACTAATCATGTCAAACAATAATAAATTCAATAATTGGACTTCTAGTTCAATATAATGTTCATTTTAATTGTACCACACATTTTAGAAACTTAGTACGTTTATCTTTAATTTAGTATGGAATAAATAACTATCAATAGTAAAAAATTTATTGTCTCGCATAACGCAATATCGGCTCTTCTGTAGTATCAAAACAATATTCTTCTAAAATTTTGCTATAAACTTGATTATGATTATTTATAAGTAATATAACAATATTTTTCAGTAATATTGATACATTTAAATTAATCATAATATTTTTCTAAAATATTAATATGTATAAATTTGTACTTCTTTAAGAACACAATACGGTATTCTTCAAGAATATTAATATGTATTATTTCTGCTTCTTCTAGAGCAACATATAATTCTTTCTGGAACATTTATGTAAGGTGTGTTTTGCTTCTTCTTGAACATCAACATCTTTTTCATTTAGTACAAATATAATTTCTAGCTGTGATTCTTCAGGAGCACAAAAATTAAATCAAATTATTTAACTAATTTAAAAATTCACAAATATATAATAGGAATAGAAAGGCCTTTAAAAAATATACTTACTTGAATTTGAAAGTTTTTTTTTTCATTTGAACAGTCGACAAATCTCACATTCTTCAAACATAATTTTTTTAAAAAAAATTGTAGCACTTAAAAAATTTACTACTTTTCACTTCGTTATTTTTTACAAATGAACCGCTGGATTTTTATAGGAATCGTTAGATTTAAAATAAAATGAGTTATGAATGTCATGTCCAAATTTCATAATGATCAAACCACAACACGTCGAGATATCAACATTTTTATCACAATTGTGCAGGCTATCTAGATTATCTGAATTTCTATATTGTTGATTTCAAAATAATAATACAATTCTTCCACTGTAGATAGTCACCATGGGTCAACGAATTTCGGGTTAGTGATAATATTTAACTCAATCATTCTTTATGAATGTGTAGTTTATGCTAGAAGGGAGTGCCAGTAATTTTTCTTTTATGTGCTTCTAGCCAAATACAAAGAAATACAAAGAAATTCTATATTATTCTTGCATCATCTCATATCAATTCTAGCGGATATCTTTTAAATTAAGCAAATTTCTTCTAAATTTGTTAGAATAAAATGTATCGTTAATATATAATTTTATATTATTTGATAAAATTATATAAACTCTTCCAAAGTTTTCACTGATATTCGATGCACATAATATTGCATTAACATTATTTTTCTACTAATGTTAAATTCTAAGAAGTTTTTTTTTTATCTTGAAGAATTGTGTACATAGTTACATTATCTGTTAAATAGATATCTTGATAATCCATCTTAAATTTTATTAGTATTGATAATTCAAGAATAATTAATCAAGAGGGGAGTGAATTGATTTTTGAAACTTTTTCGATAATTAGTCTCAAAACTATTCAATACACAAGAAACAAATGTAAAGTGTAATAAAAGAGATAACTATGCAAATTTGATAACTTAATTTAAGTATATATATATATATTGCACTATATAATTGGTAATGTAAAGTAAAGTGCAATAAAGTAAAGACAATAAGCGAATTTAATGGGGTTTGATCTAATGTAATGATCTATGTTCCAGTTACCAAACTATCCGTCACAAGTAAGGCCAAATGCACTATAATGGTAACTTACAAATAAGAAGTACCGATCTTTAAGTGACTTACAACAAGGAGCATTTATCCTTAGGTGACTTACAAACAAGGAGTACCGATCCTTAAGTGACTTACAACGAGGAGCACTTATCCTTAAGTGACTTACAACAATGAGCACATATCCTTAACAACAATCGAGTTTTCACAAGACTCTCGAAACCACCAAAATAGAAATGATAATTTTACAANCAAAATTCAAATGAATTTTACAATTGAAATCTTATTTTCTTAATGAATGATATATTCAAAAGTTGAGAACAAGAAGAGAAGAGGCGAACACTTCAATAGATAGCAAATGATAAAACTCAAGTGTTGATGTTGTAAACTTTGATAAATGATAGATGATGAAATTGCTTGTATTGCTGTATCAAAGTTTTCAACAAATGATCTCTCTTAACAATAATACAATTTAAATATGAAGAGAGATTTACACTTCAATATAAGTGTTGAAAAATAAAACTTCTATCAAGAATAAAGAATAAACGAGATTGAAAAGTTTTTTTGCAAAATAGAATTCTTGATGAAATAGATAAAAACTAATTTGATCAATCAAGAATTTTTTTTTATAAATGAATATAATGTAGAGTCAAGTAAACTCAATGATTTTCAATAAATAAGCTCTCTTAAAATCTCTTGTAAGTTGTGAGAATTGAATGCAAAAGAGATGGATATTTATAGAACAAAAGATTGATAATTAGTCACTTTCGATTGATCAATTTCGGTCGACCGAAGTGTGAATATAACTGTTGTAAAATTTAAATCGTTGGAGTTTCGACTGACACTTCGGTCGAGCAGATCGATCGACCGGTCTATACTTTGATCGACTAAAGTGTTCAATCCGGTAAGATGCAAATTTGGTTAGAAATGTAAAATCTGGTTACGAAGCCTACAAATACAGTATGCAGCCAATTTCGGTGGACCGGTTTATACTTCGGTTGACCGAAATATATAGATTTTGAAAATTAGTTTACTATATCAAAAATGTTCATTTTTCAAAATCATCTTCATTTCTAAAATGTTTTTATACAAGTGATGAATTATAAAATATAGTTCCATCTTTTGCGAACCTTTAAATTTCAATTCGATCGTCGCATGCAAATCGCTATAGTCTCGAACCTAGTGTCTCTAATTTTATTAATATACAATAATCACTACAGACACTCGAAATCAATTTGTTAGAAATAAACTCAATTTGTTTGTGATAATCAAAACGAGACGTCAACAATAGGTCAACAATTTCTCCATTTTTGACTATGACAAACACAATGATTTGCAATGTATAATTTAAACAATTTTCACTTATATTCCCCATATCATGTATAATCATCTAACACATCTTCCCCACTTTGGCATAAGCAAAAAGAAATACAAGGAGAAAGTCAACCATAACATAAAAATGTAGTGATATCATATTGATAAAGGAATAAATTTATCATGCAATTCATATTTCCACTATCAATAATCATATATTCAAAACATATTATATCAAAACATGCATAATCATCTTACTTCTTTTCCCTTTTTTTGAAATAAACAAAAAGATATAACATTTAAGATCAAATGATGATTATAGGAAACAATAAAAAATCCCTCTTTTTCAATACTTTTCAAATTTATCTTACTTAACTTCTTTTAGCAAAATACTAGCACATATGAGAGGAAGATTATTGTATATGAGATCAAAACTTTAAATAAATTCCCCCTCAATTAAGTACAAGATACTAAATGTATACAAATTAAAAAAAGAAAAGAATAATCATCATTTTATAGTAAAATATTAATCAAGGACCGAAACTCTGCAAAATTTTTAAAAGAGGAGGCTGCAGTTCATTTCGGCTGATTGGGTTTGGTCGACCGAAATAGTAAAATGGTCGACCGAAAATTCAAAAATTTCACATAGAATTCCGGTTTGATCATACATTTTAAACAAATTTAGCCACAAATTCATTGATAATTCCCAAGCCTTTTTTAAAAAAATATATGAAAATTTAATTAAGGTGTCTAAAATCGTTTTATGGCACTAAGGTGCGATTCTTGAGAATTTGGTTGACATCAAGTACATAATCACACAACAAACATAATATCGAGTTTACTTGCAATTAAAGAAGTGAGTTGATCATACCTCGATATTTTGTTATGCTTATAGAAGTACCTTGATTATCTTTATCCATTTGATTGGTGAGCTCATAAGAGTGTTCATTTCTTGGATCTTTCCCGTCATCGATTGCCATGAAGCACATATTGGCAATTTCTTCTTGACTTTCGTCTTCATCTCGATTATCATCATCACTTTCATTCCAAGTCGCTTGAAGGGCTTTCTTTTTTATGAATCTATTCTTCTTTTCGCAGTTTTCTTCTTTCTTTTGGAATTAATGATTTTTGCAAAAATCTTTCCACTTCTTGACAAAAAGAACTAAATCATCAAGTTCTTCATCATTCATATCCTTGCTTGAAGTTTCTTTATCAACTACGAATTTTAAAGTAATTTGGTGCATTTTCTCTTCTTCGCTTTTCAATGTTTTCTCCTTTGTTTCGGTGTGATTTAGCTCATATGTCATCAATATTTCATAGAGCTCTTCCAATAGATATGTGTTGACATTTTTGGTATTTTCTATCAATATTCTCAATGGACTCCATTCTTCCGAGAGTGACAAGCATTTTATTCACAAACTCACAATTAGTAAATTTACGATCAAAACCTTTGAGGCCATTAACAATGTCGGTGAAGCAAGTAATCATATTGACAATATGTTCATTCTTTTTCATGAAGAAATTTTCAAAATCTTTAACTAAGATATTTATCTTAGTTTCTTTCACTTTGCTAGTTCCAACATGAGTAATTTATAAAGTATGCCAAATATCATAAGCCGAATCACATGTACTAATACAATTAAATTCATTTCTATCTAAAGCATAATAAAGTATATTTTTAGCTCTAACATTTAAAAATAATTTTCTTTTATCCTTTTCATTTTACTCATCTCTAGGCTTAGCAATTATTTGATCGGATTTACCATCCTCTTTAATAATCTTTTTAGACATATATGTACTAAATTCAATAACTTTCTAAATATTATAATCTATTGATTAAATAAATATTGTAATTCTAGTTTTTCAATAATTATAATGAGTACCATCAAATAAAGGATGACGATTTGTAGAATACCCCTCAAAATTTTGAAAAATATGGTTAGCCATTACTCAAGATTGTGAATCTTTAAAATTGAGCACATTACTCTGATACCAATTGATAACCTAAGAATAACTAATCAAGATGGGGGTGAATTGATTTTTGAAAGACAATTAGTCTCAAAACAATTCAATACACAAGAAACAAATGTAAAGTGTAATAAAAGAGATAACTATATAAATTCGATAATATAAATATATAACCCTAAATGCACTATAATGGTAACTTACAAACAAGGAGTACCGATCCTTAAGTGACTTATAATAAGGAGTACTTATTTTTAGGTGACTTACAACAAAGAGCACATATCCTTAAGTGACTAACAACAACGAGCACTTATCCTTAGGTGATTTACAACAAGTAGCACATATCCTTAAGTGACTTACAACAATGAGCACTTATCCTTAGGTGACTTACAACAATGAGCACCTATCCTTAACAACAATCGAATTTGCACAAGGCTCTTGAAACCACCAAAATAGAAATGATAATTTTACATTTTGAAAGAACTCTCTTAACAAATGATATAATCAAGTTAAGTATTAGAGAGTTAGGATAACACTTCAATAGATAGCAAATAGTAAAGCTCAAGTGTTAATATTGTAAATTTTGATGAATGATGGATAATGAAATAGTTTGTATCTTTGTATCAAAATTTTCAACCAATGATCTCTCTTACAATAATACAATTTAAATATGAAGATTTACACTTCAATATAAGTGTTGACAAATAAAACTTCTATCAAGAATAAAGAATAGACGAGATTGAAAAATTTTCTTGTAAAATAGAATTCTTAATGAAATAGATAAAAACTAGTTTAATCAATCAATAATTTTTTTAAAATAAATTAATAGAATGTAGAATCAAGTAAACTCAATAATTTTTAATAAATAAGCTCTCTTAAAATCTCTTGTAAATTATGAGAATTGAATGCAAAAGAGATGGATATTTATAGAGCAAAAGATTGAGAATCAGTCACTTTCGATTGATCAATTTCGGTCGACCGAAGTGTGAATATAGCAGTTGTAAAATTCAAACCGTTGGAGTTTCGGCTGACACTTCGGTCGAGCAGATCGGTCGACCGAAGTATTCAATCCGGTAAGATACAAATCCGGTGAGCATTGTAAAATCCGGTTAAGAAGCCTGGAAATATGGTATGCAGCCAATTTCGGTCGACCGGTTTATACTTCGGTCGACCGAAGTATATAGATTTTGAAAATTAGTTTACTATATCAAAAATGTTCATTTTCCAAAATTATCTTCATTTCTAAAACGTTTTTATGCAAGTGATGAATCGTGTCTCCAAATTTATTAATATACAATAATCATTATAGACACTCGAAATCGATTTGTTAGAAATAAACGTAATTTGTTTATGATAATCAAAACGAGATGTCAACCATAGGTCAACAAGTATTTCAAAATATATACTTTTCCAGAAGCACTAATATGATATTCTTTGAGAATATTGAAATATCGAATGTTATACTCTTCAGGAACAATAAATTAATACTCTTCTTTAATATAATTAAATAAAAAAATACTTTCCTTTAAAAATTGAAACAAGGTATTGAGTAATTTAATTTGTGTTTCTCTAGGAATGCAACGAGATATATATTCTTTCAGACGCGTGCTACTTCGAGAGCACGTTATATTTTATTATTTCTCAATAGATCGATATTCTTTTGGAATATTGAAAATTATAATCACATACTCTTCAGGAGCAGGTAATATTCTTTTAGAATAATAATTATAATATTGTGCTGATTCAGGAGCAACAACAAACAATTATTTATAAACATTAACTCTTCAAGAGTTATGTATTATTTGCAAAGATGTGCTATTTCCGGATTATTTGCAAAGATGTGCTATTTCCGGATCAATAACACTATATTCTTCTATCTAGAAAATTTCTCAAAATCATAAAATAAACTAGACCTCATATAATTTGCTCTTTTATTTGAAGTTTAATATACATAAATTTTGGATTCTTCTGGAATAACAAAATATTCTTCATGAACATTAATAAGTATAGACGCTCGCTTTATTTGGAAAACATAATAATAAGAATAGAATATAAAGTCTACTAGCCACATAGATATAGAGAGAAAAGAAATTAAACTTGTTAAGTGGTATGATACGTGAAACGGATGATGGCGCCGATTTCTCACAGATGATGGCTTTGATTTCTTCCCACCAATTTATCAATAAGGGTGTATTTGATTGCATTTATTTTTCATAAAAAATGTTAGCTTTCCGTCCAAATTTCTATTTTGAAGTGTTTGATTACTATTTTTTTCGTAGAAAATATTTTATAACTTTTAAAAATATGCCCAATTTTCCTTGTTTTTAAGGAAAACATTTTTTGGGGGAGTAAATTTTTATTTTCCTCAAAACAAGGATTTTTTTTTAAGGATATATTTTCCATATCAATTAAACACACTCTAAGTGTCAATGCATAGCCATGGTGACTGCCGAAGAAAGTAGCTTCCATATCTTTAAACGATAAAGTGGTACTCTTTCCAATCAAAACAAGATTGCCAAAGGACATGGTTTTAATATTGATATAATAGAAACGTCAACTTCCATTCTATGATTTGAGAGCTTCGCAAATTCTTTCTTCATTTCCCCGGGCGAAGCAGCTCGAAGTGGGGCATCTATCTCTATTGATCAAGCTGAAGGAAGGGCGCGCACTCAATCCAGTCTTCGCACAAAAAAGGTCCCCTTTGATATCTCTCACCCTAAAGGCTTTATTCAGAGATGAGTCTTTCAACCGCCTCATGGGAGGCATGGCATATATGTATTTGGAGTAGGACAGGGAGTGGGAGTTTAAGTAGAATCGAATTTATATATTCATTATTTTGCCTTTTATCTTACAAAGAATACCAGACTTCGAATTATTTAAAAAAATAAAGCTATCGTGCTGACAACGTGTTATAAATTAGAGAGAAAAAGCGAGAAACCAATAAATTTGTGTGTTTTATTAAGAACCAATGCCCAATAGTTACAGGAAATAATTATGGCTGCAAAAGATACAACGGTCATAATGACTAGGATTGTATGGGTATAAAAGTCATTTATAAATATTACTATATTTAAAACAAAAATGGTCAATGTGACTTGATTTTAATTCAACCATTGTTGGGGGAATTAAATTCTTGAATGAGATTCTATGCCTTTACAACTGGAAACCCGCATATCTCTAGGAAAATGATGAATTCAAATTCAAAGCAGTAATAATTTCAATTGTTGGAGGAGAGTATCTATATTCGAATTTACAGGTAGAGAATCAACCCTTCAATCTTCAAAAGAATTATTTTCTTGGGTCTCCTTGTTTATCAAAATCAATTATAATATTCAATTTACACTATCACGTACCGCGTTCGGGAATGTATTTTACCAAGAATAGCATATGTATCTTGATTCTTAAGATGGAATCCTCCGACTTCATTTTGTGATTAATTTTTGATCCACTTATATGATTTCCATGTTGTATTATGATTGTCCTTTTCTAAAACCGAACAAAAGTGAAGAAGGTTTCTACGAAATGTACAATTCGTTGTATTTTATAATTTTGGTCTTTACATGACTATTAATGGACGTTAATTGCGCTTCATTTTACAATATGTGATTAAAATGCATTTTACAAGCTTGAAACTTGACTTTGTCACATTGCACTTTTAGAATATTGGTAAAATGTAACTGGATATAGCTTAAATAATTAGTTTCTTGATGCTATAGCTAGTGCGAAAATTGGCAATGCATTTTTAAACTTAGGCTTCTGTTTTTCAGGATGAACTCATATGGGAAACTAATCAAATGAAAAGTAAGCTTTATACCATTATGTTATACGAAGTGCAAGCTTGCACATAAATGTAAACATACATTCACTTATTTACGATTTAGCCGTTAAGTGGTTGCAAATGTTGTCGTATTTTTACCCTGTTAAAATTGGAAGACACGTGACCAAGTCATACCAAGTAACTTGTTAATTAAAAAGCAACAAATGGACGTAACTATAGTAAATAGTAACATGGGACATCACTAAGTCTTACGAAGAGAACTTATCAATTAACTACGAACAAGTGGACATTACGAGAGTTATCTGTAACAATAACGGACATCACTTAATCGTTCAAAGTAAACATGTCAATTATCAAGCCACAAATGGATGTAATGATGCAACCAAGTTTATGACCTCAAAGCCCAGAAAGGGATGTGAAGCCCTTTTCGATGTCTTTCACTCGCCCAATGAATCTAGGAGTCCCGTAGTCATCTTGCAAGAAAGATCATTTTGGAGCAACAAGTATAGCTTGAGCAAAGGTTAATGCAAAACTCTTTGACTTGGGATAAAGGGGTCAAAGTGATCAAAATCGCTAAGGAGTTGACTAGCATAGTGGCATAAACATAAGACTATATTGTAAAATGTCCACAAGTAACAAATGATAGCAACACGATGGGTGTAAACATTTTACTAGAACAAATTTGAGGCCCCAAGTCACATTAATCGAATCTTCTAATGAATCATATGTGGGGGAGGGCTAAAGGGATAGACGAAATGTAGTTCATAATATGCCATTTTAATAAATAAAAAGAGCTATATAGTAGACAAACCTCGTCTAAGTAACACGTCAAAGCCAATTCATAACGGCGTCTATCACTCAATAGTAACGAAACAAAAATAACAAAATATCTTCAATTGGATATGAAAACATATTAAAAAACCTCAAGTCGATTAGAAAAACATAATTTCGATTGTTTAAGCTTCCTCCAACACCTATGAATTACATTCATGAAACTGCATTTACTTCACCTTGCTCAGCCAACGTAAGGCCTGCTTCTCGAGAGCGGATTTCGGTATTTGTATAGTTGAATGACCATGTTGAAACCAGTCACCTCGGTATCAAACTTTTTTGACATTTCACCTAACATATTCTCAAAGATGTGTCCGCATACTAGATGATGACTATGCCACAATCATTTCTGCAAGAAATACCGGTAATTGGTGGGTTTATTATTAAAAATTAAGTAGGCATTTTTAACTTATTTTTACATTCACTATATGTAAACTTCTTACTTTCAATGGCACCTTACCATTGCAAATGGTATCTGTCACGGCAAGATAACAATTGTGGTGCTCCGATATTTCTAGAGCAAGAAAAATTTTGTCACAGTAAATGGGCCTTCAGAAAATGTTTTTGCACTGCCTTATGTTTTCTTGCTTTACCATAGACAAGAATAGTGATAAATAGTAATTTTCACCATGGCATTTTGCCGTTATAAATATGGAGTATTGATTACGGTGTAGCGGAATTGATCTTTGATTTATGGAATTCGGGCTCAGTTTATCAATCTAACCGAAATCGACCCCCTCAATTAACGACACAAGAACCACAACTATTTTTCCACACTTTGGTTGTTATAGTTGCACCCACAAAGGACACAAACTGATGGTGTTATTACAGCCACAAAGACACCCATTCAAGCAGCCACAGAGTCAAAACAAAGAAGAAAACCCAATGAAAGAGACAATGAAGAAGCAGTCGGATTCTCTCTTTTGAGAAAGAGAATAACACACATAAACATCACAAAATTGGGCAGCAAATATATAAGGTACATTAGGTATAGAGAAAAAAAGGCTAGTCCAAATCAATATATGGGCTACACTTATAAGCCATCCAAGAAGTGGGAAAATGGGCCACGAGCAACTCTAGCTAAATTAGGTTATCTCCAATGGCCCAAATAGTTCTAGGTTTGGGTCATTCCATTGAAGTGTCAATCACACGAAAAGATGCATCAAATGGTCAAAACACATATGCAACAAATGTATAAATGTCTCCACGAAAAGATCTCACCACACTTATTCTATCTCATTTCGTGTTGTTCACACCTCGAGAATACATACCTCATCTCATCACCCACCATGCTAACTAGACTGATCGCTCAACTCATGTCTAACTGATAGACCTCTATAGATCCTAAGTCCTTGAGATAATTCTCTATTACCACATCACGTCTCCACCTAACAGAAGTGATAAAAGCGTCTCTCTAATACACTACCTGATCAAGGTCTCTTCGTTGATAAATGATTCAAACATTTAATCACAACTCCACTCGTGATCTAGATGTCATACTCCTCACCCCTACCCCTGATACAAACCACCAATGTACCCCTAAATATCTATACTACATCTCACCAATAGACATATAACACGCTGTTAATACATCTTAACCCACTATGCATGCAAATAATTAGACCAAGTAATTAAATTGCTCTCAAATTCATACAAATGCACATATCAAACATTGAAATGCACATATAATCACGCAACGGAATTAAGCAATCACACACATGCAGAAATGATTACACATGGATGCACGTGTAGTGACTAGATTTACTCTCAGTAAACATCACTAGGGTAATCCTCAACCGTATAACCACGTTCGTCTCGTCTCTCATCTTACCATTCTGCTTATCATTCTTCTTGGGACAGTCCCTAATAAAGTGCTCAGTCTTACCACAATTCTAACGTCGTCTACAACTAGTCTTATCTCATCTCTTACTCTTCTTCTTATCACCCTCATCACTCAAGTACTACTCGAATCACTATTATCTCGAGTTCTATCCAAATTGATATGCTTAAATTTCATTGTACTTCTCATCATATGCAACTCACCACTTCTCTTATTTTCTTTTTCAACTTCAATATCTATCTCCTTACTCCTGCCGAAATTTATGACAATCTCAGGTGTTAAAGTATCCATATCATACTTAATTGCATTCTTAATCTCTCTATATGAATCAAGCATAGAATTTAGCAAAATAACAATCTTATACGTTTCATACACTTTCTCATCATAATTAATGATATCTTGAACAAATTTGTTAAAAATATCCAGATGTCATCAAGATCCTTTGAATGATCCATTTTAAAATTGAAAAATCTTTCAACCAAGTACAACATATTAGGAGTATACTTAAACAAATACAAGTTCTCCAACTTTTGACAAAGTTCTTTTGTAGAATCAAGTTTTTCAACTTTTCTCAAAACAGTATCAAATATGTGTAAAATAATTGAAGTGTAAACAAGTTCATCATATTCTTCTTTTTGTACTTTTGTCAAATTTGCAGGAAATTTGTCATTTATGACTTGTGAAGCTTTTTGCTGAATCAAAATCAATTTCATCTTTTGTTGCCATATTGAAAAATTCTCTTTCCATTGAAAATTTCAATTTCAAAATATGATGATATTTTGAAAAATAGAACAACAAAAGTGCACAAATAGGTCACACAAAGTAATCTAAGGTCGCAAACAGTATACACCTTCTAGATTCCCATGGTTTCATAAGATTCTGAATCTTAAATCAATGGAATGTTCAAACGGGTCAAATCTAGGTGTTCTAACAGAATAACCAATACAACGCGAAGATATGTCAACAAAAATTCAAATTCTCATGCAAAGCAGTCTCACACAGTGACTAAACAACAGTTAAAGCACAAAAATAATTACTAGTCAAAATTCAACACTTCAAATATGACAGATAATTCCTAAATTTCTAGCACAAGCAATACCCTACACGGTAATCTCAATCCTAATACTACTTCACACGATGACACGCTATTACTGAAATTTAAATTGGGATAAATGAATATACTAGAGCGGACCAATCTGAGTCCGTAAATATCGAGAGATACGAATTAATCATTTTAGGACCACCACTATTCATCATAAAATCTCCAACAATCGTAGGAATCAATCAAGCAAAAGTCAAATCCCGAACGCGTAGGGACAAAATCGTCCAGATTTCACTATATAACCTGAAACAGAAAATTGACAGCATCAAATTGTTAGAAATCACGTTAGAAAAATTCTGTCTGAAGAAACCGTCGTCGGAGAAGACCACACGCGCCTTCACGCGCGATCGTCGAAATTACCACGCGTAGCCACCGTCAAACCCATGCACCACACCCTCAGGGCCGTCTCCACCTGTACATCTCAAGTCCGGTCTCCGTTTCACCAATGGACCTCTGGATTGCTCGAAATCGAGTTTATAGGTCCGATTTTTACAAAAAAAAATGGGCAGAATTTTTATCTGATTTCTACTCTAATTCTGTCGATTTTTTGATCTGTTTCTGGCTGAAAATCCACCACCAACGTAGCTCTGATACCAATTGTAGCGGAATTGATCTTTGATTTGTGGAATCCGAGCTCAATTTATCAATCTAACCGAAATCGACCACCTCAATTAACAATCCAAGAACCACAACTATTTTCCCACACTTCGGTTGCACCCACAAAGGACACAAAGTGACAGTGTTATTACAACCACAAAGGTACCCACTCAAGCAGCCACAAAGGCAAAATGAATAATAAAATTGAATGAAAGAAACAATGAAGAAGCAGCCGAATTCTCTAATTGAAATCAAGCAATACTGCGATGGTTGGTGTGACTGTAATGGTATGCGGTGCTTGTGCGGTAGAGTGCTAGTGGTGTAGTGTGGTGAATTTGGGGTGGAGTGCAAATGGTGGTGATGGTTGGTGCGATATATGATGGTGGTGTTGGTGTAGTGGGGTGATGGTAGTGTAGTGGATTTGGGTGGGTGCAGGCGATGGTAGTGATGGTTGTTGCGATCTGTATTAGTAGTGTGCGATGTGACGATGGGGTATGGCAGATCTAAGGTGTGGTGCAAATGGTGGTGGTGATAACTGGTGCGGTCTATTGTGGTGGTGAGATTGCGTTAAAAGTGGTTGTGGTTCGTTGAAGGTAGTTGTGGTTGTGGTAGTGGTGGTGCAATTGGAGGCAGTGGTGATGAATTGTTGTGGTGGTGGTGGTGGTGGTGGGTTGGGGATCTGAGGCGACTGCATTTTTTGGGTGTTGTAGGCGGTGGTGGAATGGGGTGGTGTGAGATGGAAGAGATGTAGGATAGTTTGTGTACATTTAATTGGGTAATTGTGACAAGTTAATTTGATAATTTGCGACTTAGAAATAAGTTTTGACCAACTAATTTAATAATTTGTGATCGTGAAATAAGTTATGACCTATAAAATTTGTGATTTATGATCGAGAAATAAGTTATGACCTATAAAATTTATGATTTATACATGTAACATTATGTGATTATGATTAATACACAACTGTAACTATAAATCGTATGTTATCGTGACTTTAACATATTTAATTATCAATTTAATTAATAAAATATATTTAGTCTATATTTGAGCCCAATTTTTATGGAAAAAAATGTGTTTTGGAATAGTGATTTTTTTAATAAAAAAATTGTATGGTCAATTCCTTGATTTAAGAGAGATTTTTAAAAAATGTATTTCATTATCTAATATACATACATTTATTATATATATAGATCTTAATTTTGTTTTTCTCAAGAAACATTTACTGATTTCTTCTCATATTTTATTTAACATGATTTTTTATATGTAAATGATCAATTAATTTAAATGTGGTATGAATAGTTTTTTAAAAGTAGAGTATTGAAATCGCGACTTTTTAAATGCAATTATTGTATATTAAGAATAAATAGTGGTTTGACTCTCTAAATTTGTAGAGCCAAACCCAATATCTATTTTGAGATTTATTTTGTATTAGAATGTCTTTTGAAGATGCTGTTAGAGTATTTATAAGAAATTCTCTAAATAAAAAAATACTCTTCATTTTAAAGAATTAAATGCTTAAAAATAAACTTCAAAAGAGGCTTTCAAAGTTAGTGAGTCAATCCCATTATCTATTTTTAATTTATAATAACTGTGTTTAATAATTCACAAATTTCAATAGGATGCTTCTTAAAAACTATTCAAATCATATTTAAATTGATTGATCGTTGACATAAAAAGAAATTATGCTAAATCAAATATGAGAAAAAATCAATAAATTTTTCTTAAAAAAGTAAAATAAAGAGTCAAAATAGAAAGTATGGTTGAAGTACATAAAAATTATGACTATCTAAATTTTAAAATATTCTCTATAAATAAAAAATATTTTGAAGATGCTCTTATAAATTTTAAAATAATCCCTAATCAATTAGGTATGCTCTTAATAGTATTTGGTCTCCATTATTTTCAAAATACATTTTTATCTCTCTTGTTTTTAACCACATATTTTTCAATAAATTAATATACATACAAACTATTTTTTTCCTTATTTTTTAATCAGGGATCAAAAAACTATTTCAAAATGCATTGGGTAGAAAATGAGACTCAAACCCAAACGGGCTCTTAATCATAATATATCAAACTATAAAAATAAATAAGCCTAGACTATTTTAAATTATAAAAAATCTATTTAAAACTTATAAAAAAAATATTATTCATATTCTCACAAGTGTTCTAAAAAGCTTGTTTAGGTGGCACTAGACACCGCTTAGACTCGAAATTTGGGCAAAACGTCTCGTTTCACGTCTTGATGTTTTTTTCCAATTCCTAAAAGGTTGAAATTTTTCCTTCCCCTCTTTCGTCGTTTTAGGTGCGCTTTATTAATTTTTTTTAAAAGTCTTTTATTTGACTTTAGTTTGTTAATTTTTTAATAAAAAAGATCCTTTTCATTTGATTTTAATTTCGAGTTTTTAAGAGATTTTATCTATACAAAAGTTAAAAATGACTTTGTCTAAATAGTTAAATAAAATGTAAGTTTTGATACTATCTACATTATGTAATTGTAATTTTAAGACTTGTTATTTTGTTGCAAACTCCAAAAACGTGTATGAAGTTTTTATAAATCTATGAAGTATGATTTATCTAGTTGAAACTAAAATTGTGAAAAATATTTTAATTTTTAATTTCAAAAACTCGAAATTGTATAATTGATAGATTTCAACTGAAACTATGAAAAAATATAATATTTTATAATTTTAGAAAATGATTAGAAATTTAAAATAATATTAAAAATGAGAAAACCTTATTTTTTTTCCAACTAAACCTCGCCTAAACTTGTTTAAGCTCGTAAAGGTTAAGCTTGCTTCCACAACTAAACACGATTTAGGCATTTCAAAAATCTGATTCTCCCACTATTTTTTGTTATCAAATAATCTGGATTTATTTCATTTCACTTTAGGTCAAATCAAATAATATTTTCCTAGAAGGGGAATCTCAATCTCTTCATTCGTAGGTTTCTGAAATATCTCCCCGTATTTGTTCTTCTTCCATCTCTGGTCATCGGAAAAAAGGTATGTCAGAGACTCAGGGCAATGGAGTTTTTGATACAATTAAAATTATTTTAATTTCTCATTTTTAATTGTTTTTTATATATAAAATTTTGTCCATAATTTTGTATTATCCCCATCCTTACACAAAACGCATATGAGAGTGTATACTCACTCTGTGTTTACTCACATGGGTTTTCGTATTTTGTACTGATCTAGGGGTTTTCAGTCCCTTATGTGAAATTTTGTTGGCCTAGGCAATCTGGGGTGAAAAATTCCATCATTTCTAGGGTTTAATCATTGAATCTTGTTTGTGGTTTATAGAAATCTGATGATTGAATCTATTTTTTTGAATAGTTGATTATTTAGGAGTTTTGTGATTGGGTGATGGCTCGGTTGATTCTACCATGCAGAGCTTCGAGTCTGTCAAAGACCTGTCTCTTGGGTTTGGTCTCCTCTTCTCCTGTGATTACCCAGTCCCATAGTTAATTTTTTTTTTTTCCAATGATTTTTTTAGTTGCCAATGAAATTTTGAGGAAATAATTTGTCTCTGGAGAATTGTATTTTTCTCGAGTTATTTTTATGCTATTCGTGGCCAACCCAAGAGCCATGAGTTTAGCTGTTTAATTTTGATATTATGATGTGTTATTGATTTTCACTTTTCCGTAAAAGTGGCGCATACGTTCGCCTTTTCGAATATGTTTTCCTTATACAATATTCTCCTACAACCTTATTATGTCTAATTTTTGTGGCCTACGTTCATTAAATTGACATTTGCAGCTTCAGGCTAGTTGTGGTCTCGGTTTTGTTGGGCATTCAGCAAAGAATATCTGTAGATACAGGCAATACTTCAGTTCAGAGGTTTGCACATTTTCCATAACCTGCCTTCTGAAAGCCATGCTTTTCTTCGTGCCTGAAATTCTCAATCTGTTGTGTTACTAGGTTAAATATTGGAGGAATCATCGGTTTCCGTATAATTCGTTGCCTGTAAGCAGTTTAGTTAATCTTAGTGCTTGTCAATATTTCTATAATTATATTTTATTTACAAGTGCTTTTCGACCTTTGTAGGGTGCTAAAAAAGTCAGTCAGAGGTTAATCTGTTCGGTTGCAACAGAATCTCTAGCAAAGCAAGTAGTAGAACCCAAAATGGATACACCAAAGGAAATCTTCTTGAAAGACTACAAGCAGCCCGATTACTTCTTTGATACTGTAAATACATATGCGTATATACTTGATTCTATGTCAGTTATATTCTTGCACGCCTGTATTTTTGAAATCGCTCTTCACTAATATAAGACGGGGATTGTTCGTTAGGTGGATTTGAAGTTTTCGCTTGGTGAGGAGAAAACAATTGTTTGTTCCGAAATAGCAGTTTATCCCAGAGTTGAAGGTAATGTAGTGTTCTTTTAGCTTGTTATAAACATTAGATCTATTATAGAATTCTTATTTCTCTGGCATTAGTGTTAGATATATATTAGTTTTGTACTCGTGTATTATGAGCATCTGCTGTATAGTTCCCAGATCAAATGTAAATGGCCTTCGGCTATTATTAGTTCATGCTGTGTGTTTCAATACTTGGACTCAGTTTTCTACGGGTTTTCAGCTAAATTCTTTTTCCATTGCACCAAGACTTCCATCCGAAATTTATTTTGAAACTATTCTTATCTAACTTATCTTCATGAACAGGCTGTTCTGCTCCACTGGTCTTGGATGGGGTGGATCTGAAGCTGATTACAATAACAATCAATGGCAAGGAGCTTAAGGCAAGTGATATGTTCACAATATTCTAAAGATTGCTGAAGAATTCACATAATTATTGAAGTTGGTGCTTTATTTAATGCAGCTCGCTTATTCAATTTTCGTGCTTTTTGGCTAGGAAATTCTTATATATGGTCATTTTTCCCCTTCTCACAAACTTCCAGGCATCTTTTTGTATTGGGACACAAGTTATCTATGGAAGAATATGAGTTTCTGCCTATGCTAACCTTTTGCAGTCATCTTTATATGACCCCTTTTTTCCTTGAAAAATATACAGGAGGAAGATTTTAGCTTAGACTCTCGTCACTTGACTGTTTGCTCGCCTCCAAGTGGTAAATTTACCTTGCAAATTGTGACTGAAATCTACCCACAGAAGAATACATCCTTAGAGGTGAATTTAACCTGCTTAATATTTCGATATTCTTTTTCGCCCCTTTTACTAGTATATACTCAAAAACCAATACAAGAATGGCATCTATTGTTTGTGTCCAGCTTTTAATTATCATTCCAGCTAGTTATTGGTAATAATCAATGCAGGGGCTCTACAAGTCATCTGGGAATTTCTGCACACAATGTGAAGCCGAAGGTTTTCGAAAAATTACATTCTATCAGGTATATTAATTGGATCAATTGTCAAATTCCAAGAATTAATTTGTTTCCTTTAATTTTTAGCCGCTGATATTCTTTTTCTTTATTAGGATCGTCCAGATGTTATGGCAAAGTATACTTGTCGTATAGAAGGGGAAAAGTCGTTATACCCTGTAATGTTATCTAATGGAAATCTTATTGAGCAAGGAGACTTGGAGGTGAACTTCGTTATTACTTGTTGAAAATGATATTCGACATGAATTTTTTTCGCACTGAGCTAAAACATTGTTGCATCATTGTAGGGAGGCAAACATTATACTCTTTGGGAGGATCCCTTCAAGAAGCCTTGCTATCTTTTTGCGTTAGTCGCGGGACAGTTGGAGAGCAGAGACGATACATTTACAACGCGTTCAGGCCGTAAGGTCTCCCTTAGAATCTGGACCCCTGCCCAAGATTTTCCTAAGACAGCCCATGCAATGTACTCTTTGAAAGCTGCTATGAAATGGGATGAAGATGTAAGTCTCAACTTTTGTACTGTTTTTGAAGTTCTCCATTCATAATAATAAAATCTTTGAATTTTCTCTTTCTTGCCGTGACAGGTTTTTGGGCTTCAGTATGACCTTGATCTTTTTAATATTGTAGCTGTTCCAGATTTTAACATGTTAGTTTATCTTCCTTTTTGGTGGCCCATTTCATTGATTATGTGCATGTTTTTTGGTATGTGGCTGTGGATAGGACAAGTCACTATAATGAACAAGATTTTAGTTCCTTTTTCTTCATAATACTGTCCTGCACTTTCCATTCTTCCCTACCAAACACTTTATATATGTTTTATCACATTACTAACACTGGTTACATTTTCTGATTGATAGGGGAGCCATGGAAAACAAAAGTTTAAATGTATGCTGAGCAGCTATCATAATATTTCTTTTGTCTTTATATTATCAAATTATTTCTTCTTGAATTGTGTTATTTTTCTGTTGGCAGATTTTCAATTCCAAACTTGTGTTGGCGTCACCTGAAACTGCGACCGATGCAGATTATGCTGCAATTTTAGGTGTGATTGGGCATGAGGTGTGTCATCATCATATGATTTCTAAAATTGAATGTTTCCGAATTAATTTGCTTAAACATCAAGGGAAAGTTTGTTAATTTGCCTTTGATTCTTGTCTCTGTCTGCAGTATTTTCACAACTGGACGGGCAACAGGTTGACCTAGCATCAATCCTAGTCTATTATTTCCTGAAGTTGTATAGTAAATTTATTGGCTCCTTTACCTTTACTGGATAATTATGTTCTTTTGCCCATCTGATTTCTGAAGATATTATCTTTGGCTTTTGTATTTTAAATAAGCAATTTAAAATAAATTGAAACCCATTGCCTATGATCAGTGTGGATATGGTAACCTTAAGTTTAATGAACTGAAATAGGATATGCACTTCAGTTTTGTACATGTTAAATTGGGATTAACTGTCAAACTAATTGCAGAGTGACATGTCGGGATTGGTTTCAGCTCAGTTTGAAGGAAGGTCTCACTGTTTTCCGTGATCAGGTAGAAAAACAGTTCCTAATTCATAGATGCTTTTGCATTTTCCTTATCTTAGCTAACATAATTTTTGAACTATTTAATTTCCAGGAATTTTCGTCTGATATGGGAAGCCGTACTGTGAAACGGATAGCTGATGTTTCAACGCTTCGAACTTATCAATTTCCTCAGGTGTTCATATAGTTGTATACGCTTTGTCATGCTGTTCATTAAAATGCAAATGTTAGATGAATATGTTTAAAGATTTATCCATACTAGTGTTGTCATCTGGATTTCCCTCTGCTTTTTCCCCGTGATTTGGCCTTAAGTTGTAGCAAATAGTGACTGTCGTTTCTCCCAATCTTCCAGGATGCTGGTCCCATGGCGCATCCTGTTCGACCTCACTCTTATATCAAGGTCTGAAGTCCTCTCTTTCTCTTAGATCACTTCTTAAAGAATGTGGTTACATAGAAGTTTTACTGGTTGGGAAATAGTGCTAACATTGATTCATTTATCCTCTTGACAGATGGATAACTTCTATACTGGCAAGTTCCTTTTTATTTCTTCTAAAGGAATATTAATCTGTCATGTTTTGGTGACTTCGAAATTAATATTTTTGATTGTCTCTGGATATTTGATTTTGGCTGTCCCTGCTACTGATATGCTGGATTTGATGGACGACTTTGCTTGCTTCAAATTGCAGTAACGGTAAGGCTCATCAATTCCATCATGTAGTGTTTTTCTCCCTGCTGTAATTTGTTTTCTTTTGGAAGGATCACTAATTGTTTTTTTCTACTGCTTGTTTACTTTTATGTTTACAGGTGTACGAAAAGGTTTCTGCCCATCCTTCTCTGTGTGTGTCTGTGTAATGTGTTTGTGAATGAGGGTTCCATTTTATTTTTTATTTTTGGTTTTTGGCGGGGGCATGTGTGTTTTGCTGTACTAGATCTTTTCAATGCATCATTGGTTCACTCATACAATCTCTTCAATCAGGGAGCTGAAGTTGTGAGAATGTACAAAACCTTGTTGGGGAGTGATGGATTTAGAAAAGTAAGTACAAGCAACGTGGCCTAAATTTCTATGTAGTGCACGTATGAAAGTATGATTCTATCCAATGATTATATGCGCCTTGTTCTCGTTTTAGGGAATGGACCTATATTTTGAGAGGCACGATGGGCAAGCTGTAACATGTGAAGACTTCTTTGCTGCCATGAGAGATGCAAATGGTGCTGATTTTTCTAATTTTTTGTTATGGTATGTTATCAACCTGCCTTTTACCTTTAATTACTACTTGTCCTCTGAATTGATGGGTAATATTTTTAATCAAATGAAATACAGGTATTCCCAAGCTGGGACTCCTCGTTTGGAGGTTGTTTCTTCCTATAATGCTGAAGCTTGTACTTACTCTCTCAAGTTTAGGTACAAACGTCAAAGATATTGCTTATTGATTATTTTCTAGTAGGTAATTTTGTTGATCTTCGAACACAAAAATCTAATTTTGTGTTTTCCAGTCAAGAGGTCCCAACCACCCCTGGACAGCCGGTCAAAGAACCCATGTTTATTCCTGTCGCTGTAGGACTACTTGACTCCAGTGGCAAGGACCTGCTTCTATCCTCTGTGTATCATGATGGAAAACTGGAGAGCATTATATGCAATGGTCAGCCAGTGCACACTACAGTTCTCAGAGTAACAAAGGTCAGTACCGAATAATAGTAACAAAGGTCAGTCCGAATAATAGTTTTAAGTGTCAATTTTTTAAGCTCTTGTTCCTAGCACAGCACATTAATAAACTATATGGTCACCTTTGGGTAGTTTTTATGGCAAACCTAGTGTAAATGTTTGTTGAATTTTGGTGCCAGTATAACCTTCGCACATGAAATCTGCTCTTGATGTGAAACCGGTACATATAAAAGAACAAGAGCATGTTTGCCTATGCTTGAAAACTTGGTTTCTTATAGGTAAATAAGAAATTTTTTAAATAAATATTTATGGGTCAAGTAAGTTGCTTATTTGAAAGAATTTAAGAGTCTTAAATAAGTAACTTTATTTTTACTTAAGTAAGAAATAAAGAACAAATCCAAACATGTTAAGAAACACTTTCTTTTAAGTAGAAGGGTCCTCTACGAAGATGCCACCCACATATTTGTAATCTTTAACATATTTCTTTTGTCACTCATTGATCACTTGCAATTTCTTATATATCATATTGCTTTCAGTGGGAACATTTTTAGCCTTTTTTTTCCTCATTAATTTTCATGCCAGGTTTGTCTAAAGACGCATGGGAATTCTAGTGTAATTTTTCGTATTGAAGTTAAGATTAAATTTTATTCTGCAATTCTATATATAACTCTGGTACTCCTTGGTAACAAGCAGAAAGAAGAAGAGTTCGTTTTCAATGACGTACCAGAGCGACCTGTACCATCTATACTGAGGGGTTACAGTGCTCCTGTTAGACTGGAGTCCGATCTCACTGAGGCTGATTTGTTTATCCTCCTTGCTAATGATTCTGACGAGTTCAACCGGTATGCATTTCTTAAATGGGTTACGCAGCCCAACCTAGTTGCCAAACTCTCATTTTTTGTTTCAGTTTAAATATTCCATCTTGCTGAATTGACTGAAACGCTAACATGGTTGGCAGAACTGATGTGGCATAGAAAATTTGCTTTTCATTATTTTTATCATCCAGCTCGGCAAAAAACGCGTTGTCAGACTGTTGTGGTTTAAAATGCAATTTTATAAAGGAACAAAAAGTAAAATATAAAAACAGAAAAAGAAAGCACGACTTCTTCAACAAGATGCATATTTGCCTGGGTGGATGATAAAAATAATGCAGTAATGGACTTCTCATGCAACGTCAACATTTCCTTTAATTCAGCAGATGAACGTAGACATGTAAACTGAAGAAAATTGAAAGTTCTGTGTCTTGGATTCTGTGACTAAAATGAAAAATGATATAAGTTGTGGCGACAAAGTGTTTTAAACACTTTCTGAAGTTGTTTTCGGCTCGATATCTGGTTGAGCATTGAGAGAATCTGAACTATCCTTTCCTATGCTTTAGTTGGGAGTCAGGCCAGGTCCTAGCACGAAAGCTGATGCTCAGCCTAGTGTCTGATTTCCAGCGAAACAAACCATTGGTTCTTAATCCACAGTTTGTGCATGGACTCAAAACTATACTCGGTGATTCAAGCTTGGATAAGGTAAGTACGTCTTCCCCTTATAGATATCGCTCTTTTGAAAGAAGAAAATAGTTGTATTGATCTTCTTTATTTGATTGGAGTTATTCAGGAATTTATTGCAAAGGCATTAACTCTGCCTGGTGAAGGGGAAATTATGGACATGATGGAAGTTGCTGATCCTGATGCTGTTCATGCAGTCAGAACTTTCATCAGAAAGCAGCTTGCTTCTGAATTAAAACAAGTGTTTCTTGACACGGTATTAAGTCTTATGGGTGCAGGGTGCTGCTTCAATTTTTCATTATCTGGGTGGATATATCATTTTCATAATATTCGTCAGTACTTTTAGAAACTCCTATGAAATTCTCAGGTGAAAAACAACAGGAGCTCTGAACAGTACGTGTTCAACCATCGAAATATGGCAAGGCGCACCCTTAAAAATATTGCCCTTGGTATGACCTATCTAGTTTTATTGTATTTCTTCTGCTAAATTTCTCTTTAGAACATTAATATTTGTATAGTTGATTGTTATTATGCTTTCCTTGTCTGCAGCATATCTTGGGTCACTTGAAGAAGCAGAAGTTATTGAACTTGCACTGCACGAATATAGAACTGCCAAAAATTTGACTGAACAATTTGCGGCTCTTGTAGCTCTTGATCAGAACCCGGGTAAAACACGAGATGATGTTTTGGCCGATTTCTACAGCAAGTGGCAGCACGATTTCTTGGTATGCTTGTTTTGCTTTTGCCACAATCATTGGTTCATTGTACTCGGAAGATATCCTTTTCTTTCCTTGAGAAGGAATTTCTAACTCTAATAATCCATTGACTTATCAAGTTTATTTTAATAGGGATGTGCTGTGGGTACATAATGGACACCATAATGGTGTCCATAATGTACACATGGCGACTCCCTATTGGGGGGCCGCCTGACGCTGCAGGCAACCCCCCAATAGAGGGCCAACATGCGTACATGTACACTTAACATTTTCCATTTTAATAAATATCTCTTTCGAACACACTGATACATTAAGGAAGCTGCATAAAAGTGAGGTGATTGGACATCTGTAATTTTTTTTTTTTTTTAAAACCATGTTTTCAAACGTTTCCAAGGGTATAAATTCATCTTTCAGAGGTCTTAGAGCATGTTTGGCTAAGCCTAAAATTAAGTAAAACTCGCTTTTAAGCTTCTTTATGCCACACATAATTTTTAAAAGTCATTTTTTAACTAACAATACTTTATAAAGTCTTAACTTAATTTCTAGTGACTTTTGAGCTTTGTCAAACATGCTATTAATCGAAAGTCATTACTCCCATTAATCACTCATTTACCCAGTGATTTGAAATGTAGAATTCTGTCACTTCCGGAATCAGATAAGTGCTTTTGGTCTAATTCTAACCTACTTATACGTGGAGCAATATTCTTTTGTGTTATTCCGTTCATACCATGATAGGGATCCAAAAACCTTCAGAAGTTTGTGTGACATAATTTTACTTCTCGTCCTCCAGGTTGTAAATAAGTGGTTTGCTCTTCAAGCAATGTCTGATGTTCCTGGGAATGTTGAGCATGTCAGGGAACTCCTAAACCATCCTGCATTTGACATACGCAATCCAAATAAGGTATGCGAACTGTAAAATTTATTCTCCCGGAAAAAGAATGTTTAATATGTTCTTATTTTGGAACCTTTTGTGGTGCAGGTGTACTCGCTAATTGGAGGATTTTGTGGATCTCCTATTAACTTCCATGCCAAAGATGGCTCGGGCTACAAATTTTTGGGAGAAATGGTGGTGCAGTTGGACAAACTGAATCCTCAGGTCTGTTTAGGATGAAGTTTCTTTGGCTGATTACCTTTGGCTTTTCTTTTCCTTTTACCTACTACTGTATTTGCACGTTTGACAAAAACTCATTTTCAACTATCATAGGTGGCCTCTCGCATGGTGTCGGCCTTCTCTAGGTGGAAGCGTTTTGATGAAACCCGACAAAATCTCGCCAAGGTAATATGATCTATACTGACTGACATTTTTATGGTTGTCATAAATGTTCCTTGCATATTTTAGTCATACTTCATACTGTTATTTGACAATGGCAAGTTCTAGTGTGTGTATTAAGATTCTTGTAAGATTTGACAAAGTTTTACTCTGCCCGACCTACCACTACTCTCCTCCTATACCTGAGCTTCGAACTGGCTATGAAAAACGCAGGCAGTTACAGGCATGTTTTGTGTGAACACAAAAAGACTTGTTCGTGAGATTGACACGGTTTTAGTAAAACAGATTAGAAGCAGGAGGGATAGGCCAAAAAAATCATGGTGGTTGTGTTTATGTAAAAATTAATTGCTTTAAATTTTCCAGTAATTCTTGCAATGAACCAAACATAGTGGGAAAAGGATTCTGTGTTTGACATGAAATTTTTTGGGAATAAGGCTTAGTTTACGGTTGTATGTTCTTTCTATTAAGATGCATTACATACAGCATTTAATACTGTGCTCATTACCATTTAACAGGCTCAGCTGGAAATGATCTTGTCCGCCAATGGACTCTCGGAGAATGTGTACGAGATTGCATCAAAGAGCTTGGCTGCTTAAATTTTCTATCCCCGAAACTATGAACTTGTTTCGTTAGAAAAATTTCAATTTTCGGATGTTTACTGAATGCAACTTTGGAATCACATTAATTATGTCAAAGCTCTAACGTGACGGTAGAATATGAATAAAATCACAAATCCCAGTCAAATGTTAATCTTTAATTCTGGTACTGCAGTTACCTGTCTGAAGGTAATCTGCCCCTTGGGCTAGAATCTTGAATGTGCTAAAAGCCTTGTGTCGGCATGCTTAACCATTACATCTCAACTGACAATGTCTGGAGGTGTAAATCGGGATGTGCTGACCCTGCGGGCTTCACAATTCAGTTTTTCCACTGGTCTTTTATCTTTTCATTTTTGTTTATTATTTTTAAAAAAATTATAATATAAAGGGCAAAATGGATCATTCCCATTAAAAACTTGAGAACAAAGTTAATACGAAGCTTAAAGGTGAGAAAACAGTACTCTGACATTGTCTAAAATTCAATACGATGTATTAGCTATGTGTTTTCAGTGACCAGTGCAAGAAGAATTCAATAACTTCGGATTGGCTATTACAACGATTTTTACATCAATTGGAGTTATTTTCTTGTGGTTATTGTCATTCAAGTTTGTAAATAATGTGGTAAAAAATTAACGTTACATCCTAGTGGCAACCATAAGTGT
>CAIGRB010009915.1:0-15650 GCA_903798255.1 Fraxinus quadrangulata
TTTTTCAACTTTTATAGTTACTTCGATGAATTTTTCATGAATTCATAGGCAAGAATCATATATTAAATTATATTCCCTCTCTCGAGTGTCGAATAAAACCTATTTCTATATTTTAATCCCAGTATCTCTATTCCGAATTAACGCTATAAAAATTATAAGCATGAGATTCTTAAATGAAATAAACCTAAAAGGAATTATACTTTCTCTCGAAACCTATAAGTCCCTAGGTTGTATTATTCTTAGATCACGCATAAATTTTCCTCTCTCGAGTGTTGAAATTTAAAATATCAAATCATTTAATTATTGATCATGTAATTGAAAGCAATGTGCAAGAATTAACACAAATGAATTAATGGAAAAATCAAATGAATTAACTATAAAAGAATCCAAACATGCCTCAAGTTCAATTACATCAAACCCTAGATATTAAAATTAGCTCATGACTACTAAAAATGACATATTAAAATCTGAATTAAAGAACATGGAGAAGAAAAGAATAAGAAAAACTCTTTTGCCGCTTGAATTCTCCTCCAATTTCTTGTCCTTTTTGCTCTAGATCAATTCTCCTTCCTCTTATTTTCTAAGCCGTCATTCATTTTCCTCTAGAATTAGGTTTTAAAGGTAGTATTTATAGTATTTTGTGGTCTTGGAAGGATTGGAGTCGTGTTGGGCAAAGAAAAGAATCCAAAAACATCAAAAACCTTTTTTCTCGCATACGGCGCCCATGATTCTATCTTGTTTTAGCAATGTGGGTACTTCGGCGCCCCATATTTGAAAAAACTACACATCGCGTCTTTCAATATTTTTATCATAACTTTTTCTCTTGATATCCGATTGAAGTGATTGAAGATGTTTTGGAAAGCTTATTCAAAGGACTAAGATTTTGCTTCAGATATTATTTTCCAATTCAAACGTTTGCTATGTTAAAAATGAGTCTCAATATAAGACTACAAATCTGGAGCATTACTTTTTCGATTGAAAAATTATGTGTGATCATACTTTGACTATGTTTGATCCATTTGATTTCTTTCTTCATCTAATTGAATCCATGCACTCTCGAATCTTCATTTTGAAGTCTGACACAAATTTTGAGTATTTGCACTTTAGTCCCTAAACTTTGGATCTCTTACAATTTAGCTAGTTTCTCCAATTTGCCAACTTTTGTTTATTTCCTTCAATTTCATCAACCTATATCACAATATCAAAAACACACATTAAAATGTTATAAAACTCATAGAAATAAATTAAATATCAACTTTAGATGATATCTAAAGTATGAGTGAAATACACTCATCACATGTAAAGACAAATAAAATGCAAGATCAAATAAAAAAAAACTTATGAAATAATAAATGATACTTCAAATAAGGAAGAACCAATGCGTAGTAAAAGAGCTAGAACATCGACTTTGTTTCGCCTAGATTTCTAACCTACATGATAGAAAATTATCCAAAAACTTTCGATGAATCAATGTCTACACTGGAAGTACCACATTGAAAATAAGCTATCAATAGTGAGATATATTCTATAATGCAAAATCATATTTGGGAGTTGGTTAATTTAAAAAATAAGCATGTAGAATGTAAATGAATTTTCAAAAAGAAAGTAAAACCGGATGGGTCTATTGACAAATATAAGGCTATATTGGTTGCTATGGGATATAGACAAAAGTAATGACTTAACTTCTTTGTACCTACTCACCTGAGACTAGAATTATTTCGACAAGGTTGTTAATTTCAATTGTGGCATTACATAACCTTGAGATTCACCAAATGAATGTAAAAAGGCATTTCTAAATGGTGAGTTAGAAGATGAGATATACATGGAACAATCCAAAGGTTTCGTCTCTCCTAATTACAAACAAAATGTTTATAAACTCGTTAAGTCGTTGTATGAATTGAAACAATCTCCTAAACAATGATACCAAACGTTTAAAAAAATGATGTGTGTAATGAGTTTAAGATAAACAAGTATAACAAGTGCGTATACATAAAACATACACCAAAAGTCTATATGATTTTATGTCTATATGTAGACGACATATTGATAATAGACAATAGTCACGAAATAATACTAAACACTAAGAGAATGTTAACAAAATATTTTGATATGAAATATTATTTAGGTGTTACTGATATGATATTAGTGATTAAGATCTTTAGAATATCGAAGTAAATTATATTTTCTCTATCTCACTATATTGAGAGGATACCTAAAATGTATAATGCACTTGAGGAAAGTCCTGCAAAAGCCCCTATTTACACAAGTTTACACTTAATAAAAAATATGAGTGATGTGTGTACGATTAAAGTATTCACAGGTTATACACAGTTTAATGTATATTACAAATTTTTACTTGATCGGATATAGCATTTGCTATGAATAAACTTAATAGATTCATAAGTAGTATAAGCTATGATCATTGGAAGGCTTCGACAAGGATTTTTTAGGCATTTGAAGTATATCTTAAGCTATGGATTACACTTCACAAAATATCCCATGGTATCGAAAGGATATTGTGATGCGAATTGGATATCCAACATGAAAGATTCCAAATCCACTAGTGGTTATATATTTACCATTGGTAGAGTTGCTCTGTCACGACAAAGCAAACGTGTAGAGCTCAATCAGCTATGGAATTGGAGTTTATTGCTTTGGACTAAATTGGAGAAGAAGCAAATGGGTTCGTAACTTTTTGGAAGATATTTCATGTTAGTCTAAGTCGGTATCTATAATAGGTATACATTGTGAAAGTCGATCGGCTATTGGAAGGGCGCAAAGCAGAATGTATAATGGTAAGCCTAGATATATATGTCGTAGACAATATAATTAAGCAACTGGTCTCAAATGGTATTATCTCTATAGATATTCTAATAATTTCCCATATGAATGAAAATTTAAATATATTCATGTTATATAAAAATATGATGCATCGTAGAGAGAAAGTGGAAAAATACTGCATCGGTAAGGTAGCTTCCCTATTTGAATCTTCTTTAATGAAATATTATCGGATTTATTTAGCTAATTGGTGAATGTGATGTCTTGAACCATTCAACTATTAGTGTAAACCAAGTCAACAATACTTACACAGAAATTTTTCCTAAATCGCTTATGATTCTCATGTCTTGGTTCATTTTAGCCATGAACCACTCTTGGGTTTCTTAGGTGTTTAGGAAATTTCAGCTTTTAACAATTTTCGTTGAAACGTACCACCTCACACTTACATATGTGACCTCCTATTAAGAGTATTCTTTCATACTCCACTTGAATGAATCAAGATATAGAAATTATTAAAAGCATATCTTAACCTTTAACATTCTACAGAAAGTAATTTAATTATCAAAGGAATGAGTTATGAAGTATTTTCCGAAATGGTTCGTTGAATTTTCATAATTTAGTTCCCCACTTAAACCAAGATCTTGAGATCTCTAGTCAACAAAGTAAAGTTACCATTACAAGGATTCTTATGTAGTGAGTTTTAATCTCTTTCCTTTCGATAAGCAATGTACTTGATCTCTTGGTAAACCCTTCGTAAGTAGATCCGCGATGTTCTCCTACAACCCTTTCACGACATAAATCACCAATAAGAAAAAATTTTGTAATTGTTTGTTGTAAACAACCCATTTCTCTTCATCTTAGGAATAAGTTTACACAAGAATGGCAAGAAACTAAGCCCTTGTTTGAGCTCCATTATTCCACATTTTAATGAGGATAGTAATTTTTTGAAAAATGTGTGGTTGAAAAAGAAAAAAAAGTTTTAGCTTTATGTGTAATATTATTTTATTGACAAATTTGTGGTTGATAAGAAGAGAGAAAAAAATGAATTTAATTTAATGGGGCCAAACAAGGGCTAAGTTTGCATAGACACAAGTCAAATATCCGTCATCTCAAACTCCCATATCATTCCTTATTGAATTCCCCCAATATGCTAGAACTATTCTTTGTAAAAATTAAATCATTCATTTACAAGTAAACGAGCATTAACATCTCCTTAATTGTTAGTTTTTAAATAAAGAGTATGTTCGTGCGGACATTTTAAAAACCAATATTCTGGAAGTACTTGTCAATTCTAATTCGACGCTCTTGGAGCTTGGTTTAATCTGTACAATACCTTCTTTGACTTTAAAATACCAATACCTTCTTTGACTTTAAAATTTGATCTTCTTGGCCTTTTACAACATAGCCAAGATGCTGCTCCATGTACACTTTTCACCCTTGAAGGTAGCCATTCAAGAAAGCTGATTTGACGTCCAAGAACCGTGGCAACAATTTTTCGTCATGAATATGTTCAAATATTTTGTGTTTGACATTGTTTCATCTAAAAAAGCTAGTTTCTTAAAAAAAAAAATTTGCAAGTAAAAATTAGTGTCTAAAAATACCGTCGAGGCTTTTAATGGTGTTTTAACAAAAAAAAAATGGTAAATTAAGTTTGCCTGCGCAAATTGTGTTTCCATTCTTTATGAATTTACTAAGTTGTATGTTTGACAAAGCTTTTAAGTGCTTATAAGTTGGTGGACATTTCCTTAACCACACATTCCTTAGATCCACAACTTTTTTCTAATTCTTAAGTACACATTCTTTGAGGCATACTGCTTATAATCACTTAAACTTAGACAAGCAAGCAATAAGTGAACCTTTAGCCGTAGCACACGGCTATACTGCACAAGATAATCAACAAAAGTTTAACATTTTTATTTAATCGTAGCTAGTAATGTTTGATCTAAAATGTCAACCATATCTTAAAATCAATGTATATAGGGTTGCTTTGGCACGAGGTATTTCATTGAGAAACACTTCTTTAACTCTATGGTTGTAATGGATTTCATTTACACGTCTTTGAACTTTATTCATATAATTCTAGATTCGATGGTTTTAAAACATTCCCTCCGTAATTTCTTCACGATATAAAATTCTTTAAACTATTGCCAACATCATTACAATTATGATGAGGGAGATTAGTTTCTTCCTATTATTCTTGATTTTAGGAAGTTTCTTATGTACTTTACATATATGTTTTTAAAAGTTCTTTCGACGGTCCAATTAAATTAAGGTCTTTTTGAACTTATATTTTTTTAATTGCTAGAGACTTTCCTCTTGATGCGGTTATTAGCTGTCAATCCTACTTTTCTGACGGACCACCTGTTCTTCTGTATAACAAAGGGATCATATCTCTCAAAATTGATAATTTCCTTTTAAAAGAAGCATTTGTTTGGAAGATATGTAGGAAGCATGCATGATTTTATTCTCTTTTTTGCATGAATCAGCCTAAAATAGTACGGGAGATGTACTATTAATTAATCAATAGTTGCAAAGTTATTTAATTACAAAGAAATCAACTTTTTTCTGCGTCAACTTTGAAAGATAATTGTAGTATAAATCTCATTTAGCCTTTGCTTGGTCACGATAAAAATCAGAATTTTTTTTTTTTCGTAGATTTAAATAAAAGTTGATGGAATATATTATTAAAAAGTTATGGATCCCGTGAAATTTATTGTTAAAATTAATTGTTGAGTTTAACTTAAATTTTAGTTCAGATTTTTGGCTAAACCAAACTAGAGCTCAAGTATTTGTAATATTCCATGTATAGATTTACAGAGAATTTAGGGTAAAAATAAATTTGTAATGGCTAAAAATTGTTGTGGTACACTCTTCGTCAAAATTATGGACCGTCAACTATTAAGATCATGTAATATTCAGCCTTCCTGAAAATGTTGATTTCAAATATGTCAGTGAAAGTTACTGGTTCAATTCTAAAATCACCTAGAGGGGGTGAATAATGCAGAATAAAAAATTATCGTTGATTAATATTGCAACAAGTCACAATAATTCATTATTCTAAATTCAGTTCACGTGAATAACTCTCCTATGTTGAATTGCCGGGTTGTATGAAATCAATAATATAAATAATACAAAGAATTGATGGAGAAGAAAACTCTTAACTGGGTAAAAAACTTAGGGATCAAGATAGTAGTTTTCAATATAGATAATAAGAACTTACAGTGTGATCCAGTATAGAAAACTCACTAGACTCGCTGATCTAATTTCTACCATTTTCAAGACCCGCTAGAACGTGCTTTGCTCACACATACTCCCGATCTTGTGAAATTGTCTATTTCATGTGGATCACTAAGAACACTTTGTTCTTGTACTTATTCTGTGCTTCTGGTCCAACCTCCCTCAAATTTCAGTAACCTCTGAAAGTTATTGATAAAGTATCATCCTGATTATATTTAGGAAGTGAGTATTTTGGATAATTTGAACTCAATGTTTTTCCACCTTGTGGTTGATTAATCTCAAGAATCAAAAGTTCAATTTCAATGTTTGGATATGTTATTGGATCTTGGAATGATGTCATGAAGATATAATATAATGATCAACCACCACCAAAAACGTAATGGGCATTAAAATTTATAATAAAAGGTATTTAGGTAATATAGGATAGATAGAACTTTTGAAAATCGCGAACTAGGGTTCATGTATAAAATCGTCGCTCGAGCGTCAGGCTAGTGACAGACGAGCGAGAGATGTGTCGCTAGAGCGAGAGTCGGGCGACAGAAGGATGACAATGATTCTACTTTTTCTGCTCGAGCATCAGCTAGTCGATAGGCTAGCATAAATTTGGCAACTATTTCTCCTTATTACATACTCAAATCCAAAAACTCACAATTCATCTATACAACACTCTGAAATACTCCTTGATTTTTACAATTTTTTTATAATAATCATATTATTTTATAATAATCATTTTGTTTGAAGAATTGTCAATACAACATAAATAGTAATAATCTCTCCATTTGACATTCTGTTGCAAAACTATACAATACAAATCAGGATGTAAAAACAAACTAAACTACTGAAACTCAAACTGAATGTCCGTCTCTTGTATTCCTTGAAACCTGTTTACTGATATCAACAACTCAAATATCAAGTATAAAAGCACGTAATATAGAAAATATAATAATTGAAACAGACTATCATAAATATGCTAACTAGATTAAGAAGTAATACTAAAGTTAATTAAAATACAAACTAAAACATTAATATCACAAAACATCAAAATTCAAAAAAACTAAGCATTCAAAAAAGCAAAACTCCCAATACTATCACCTCTCCCCCTCTTGTCACAAATGACAAAGGAAACTATATCAACAATATATAATAACTCAAAGATGTAGTTGATAGCATGCATAAGTATAATCAATAATCAGTAAACTTTTCCACATATTCGATTCAAGTCTAAATTGAATAAACTGTATAAGTGACTTATGTGCGTAAAGTACCACTAATTCCTTGTGATCAAAACTCCAAACTTTAAATTTGTGAGAAAGGACATGCTAAATCTCACTGTTAAATAAGTTTATTTACTTACTAATGAAAGTGAAACCAATAATGCATATTATGTCCTATAAATAAAGATCATTTTTCATGTATGTTATTCTTCTCTATCCCTAATTTTGATCATATATTTTTGCACAATTTATATTTTTCTTTTTCAACTCAATATTTTTCTCTTCAATTTTTCACATTTTAGGTGCAGACTTTTCTTCATAAAATAACTAAGATGAACCCTGTAATGAGTTTTGGGACGATAATCCAAATCAGTTGATTATAGGGCATTCGGTTATGAGAAACCTCTCAAACTTAATTGCTGAAATCAAATAGATTTCGAAAAGAAGTACAAGATGAACATTTTTTTTATTTAAGAGGATATACTAGAGCATAGATCTACTAAATTAAGGTCAACCCATGTTCAAGATTACCTTAGCAATAAATGATGGCTATCCCAAATTTCACACATGCGGTCATGACTTACTCACAAGATCATATTGTGTGTGGTGCAGATGGTATATGAAAAAATTTATACTAAATACTCCACATAAACCTAAATAAAGTAATGAAAAATATACTACATTACATCAATTAAACTTATACCTGATTACAACACACATATTCAAGTAAATCATATATCATGTCGTAGAGAAAACAATTTTCCCTTTATATATTTATATTTTTTATTATTATTTTAAAAAAATCAAACTACCTAAAAAGTTAAAAAAAATGAGATGCAAACAATAATGAATTAATCACAATTAATAAGGATAAACATGCATAAAAGACACTTAATGGGTTAGATATACAAACGCCCCATACATTTAAGAGTACTGCGATCAATTTCTAAATTTTTTAGATCACTCTTTATAATCCAAACTTGTCATGTAATACTTATTTCGAGTCAATTGTGTCATTAACTTGATCAAATGACTCACTTAATTAGTGAGGAAGTCAATTTGGCCATCAAAATTCTGATTTTTAACTCTAGTGAAATTCTGATTTCTATTGCTATTCACGAATTTATGAGATCTAGACTTTATATGTCCTAACTCACCACAATTGAAACAAGTATGGATAAATTTAGGTCCAAAGTTATGTGGTCGTTGATATCTATTCGTAGGTAGGTAGGTCATTTGGAAGTACTAGCCATATTATGATCGGTATGCTTATATCCTAGACTTCTCATGTTCACAACAGGCTTATTCAATCCCAACAGACTCTCTAATTTTTGAAATCGACTAGAGAAATCAAGAAGTTGAAATTTGGAATTTCAAGTTTGCTAGAAGGTTCTTAACCTGGATTTCTAATTTCTCATTCTCAATGGTCAACTCACAAACTCTCCTAGGGGACTTCTCAATTTCACGTGTAAGATCTTTAATCTTAGACTCTAGTGATTAATTCACAGTATCTAGTTTATTGAGGCATAAGGTAGACTCTTGAAGGTCAGTTACAAGTTTCTCTCTTATTAGCTCAAGTTCATTGACCTTCTTAAGCACGACTTTAATTCACTTCTTAATCTTAAGACTCTCTTCAAATAATTTTTGATAAACCTCACGAATCTCTTCCGCATCTCCAGAATCTTTCTTAGATTGCTTACAACTATCTACTTCCTAAACATTTTCACTGTCCTTAACATATTCACTTTTAATCCTAGCAGCGAAGGCCATAAACTTCTCACTCTCTTCATGTGTGGACCTCTCACTTTGATCATCCGAGTTAGACTCGTCATTAGTGAGAGTTGCATTTATAGCTTTACCCAGATTTATCTTATCATTACGGTATTCACTTCTATAGTGGCCAAACCCTTGCCATTTATGATATCTCACGGATTTAGATATATTTCTAGACTCACTAGAATCACATCTGTGTCTCTTTTTAGTCTTCTTTTCATTTCTAAACATTTTTTTAAAATTCTTAACAAAGTATGATATTTCTTTATCATTAAGTAATTCCGAATTAGAAGAATCATACTCTTCCATTTTAATAATGTTCAAGGATATAGACTTGTTCTTCTTAGGTTGAGATATGATGAATTCATAAATTTGGAGAGATCCAACTAATTCTTCAATATCAACAGCATCTAGATCATTGCTCTCCTCGATAGTCGTAACTTTAGGCTTAAATCTCTCAAATAAGGATCTCAAGATTTTTTTTGACATTCTTCGACTCAAGAATTCTCTCACCTAAATTAAAGCTAGAATTAACTATGTCATTCAAGTTCGCATAGAAGTCATCGAAGGTTTCATCATTTTTCATTCTAATCTCTTCAAACCTAGTGATCAATATTTGTAACTTAGAATTCTGAATAGCCTGAGTTCCCTCATGTGTGGTCTGTAAAATATCATAAACCTCTTTAGCAGCCTCACACATGAACATACGTCTAAATTCTTCAGAAGATACGACCATAAATAGAGCATAAAGACATTTACTATTCTAATTACACTCATCTAAATCTTTTTTAGACTAAGTTGAAATATCAGTAGGGATAACTACACCTGCAACTATGGTGATTGTGCGATTCAATTATTTACTACGCTCATCCATAAATTTCAGGAAGGTTCTCATTCTAACTTCACAATAGGCATAGTTACTGTCATCAAATATGGCGGAACAGACAATAAACTACTCATCAAGAAAATTATGGTCGGAAAACAAATTTGGACTCTAATATCACTTGAAAGTTACTAATTCGACCATAAAATCACCTAAAGGGGGTAAATAGGTTAATAATGCCGAATTAAAATTTATCGTTGATTAATATTGCAACAAGTTACAATAATTAATTACTTTAGATTCAGTTCATGTGAATTAACTACCCTATATTGAATTGCCAACTTGTTTGAAATCAATAATGTAAACAACACAAAAAATTGATAACCGAAAAAATCCTTAATTGGGTTAAAAATCACAGACCAAGACAGTAGTTTCCACTATAAACAATAAAAACTCACTAGACTCGTTGATCTAATTCATGTAATCTCCAAGACCCGTTGAAATATGCTTCACTCATACCTGCTTTCGATCTTCTGAAATTATTTATCTCTAGTATATTACAAAAAACGCCTTCTTCTTGTACTCTTCATGTGCTTCTGGTCCAACCTCCCTCAAATTTCAACAGCTTTTGAAGGTTATTGAGAAAGTACATTCCTCACTATTCAGGAAGTTGGTGTTTTGGATTATTTGAATTCGATATTTTTCTCAACTTGTGGTTGATTGATCTTAAGAATCAAAAGTTTAATCTCAATATTTGGATGTGTTCTTAGATTTTGGAATGATATTATGAAAATATAATATAATGATCAACCACCACAAAAAAACGTAATGAGCATTGGACATCTATAAAGTGGTATTTAGGTAGTATAGGATAGAGAGAATTTTTGAAAATCGCGAATTAGGGTTCCATGTATAACACCATTGCTCGAGTGTGAGGCGAGCGGCATACAAGAGTCGAGAGACAATGATTCTACTTTTTCTACTCAAGCATCGGCTAGGCGATATGCAAGCGTAAATCCGGTGACTCTTTCTCCTTATTCCATGCTCGAACTCAAAGACTCATAATTCATCTACACAACCCTCCAAAATACTCCTTGACTTTTACAACTCTTTTATACACATTCTTTTATAATAATCATTTTGTTTAAAAAATTGTCAATACAACATAAATTCTAGCAGTTACTATGCAAAAGTAGACACACTTCAATGATAAGGCTGGAAAAAATATTGAAGAAAGGAGGTAAAAAATAAATCCGTACAAATAGATGGTATTTTGAAAAAAAAAAATGAAGGAAAGAAGAAAACAAACAAAATATACGTTCCTTGTATTGTCAAATACTTGTATCCAACAAATTACTCCTAATTGATCTAAAAAGACTCCTGTCCTTCTCTAAGATCCTAGCCCATTGTTCCTAACATTTGAAAAAATAAGTCACATTCTTGAAATTTGGAAAATCAGAGAGTTCCATTAGAATTTGTGATTTTTATAAAATGAGTTAAGAGTAACTAATTACTATAATTATGGCAAAAAAAATGTGGTCAGTGGTTATAATTGAAGTTTGTGTCTCCAATCTTGTATAACACGATTTTAATAACTCCTTCGTTTCCAAATACGTCAAGCCAATAGAATTGCACTTATTATTACAACCAAATGAAGCTTCCAAATAAAAAGGAGATTTGAAGGAATTAATGCACAGAAATTGTTGCTGACTTCAAGACGATCATATTATTGTCGGAACTGTCGAGGTATTGATTCATTTTGACCAATGACGTTCATGCCCACTGTGCATTGTTGTAAATTGTTCCTTCCATGTGACTATTAATTTCAATGATCCCATTTCAATGACTAAATTACGATGGATCTTGTTACATGTGTATAAAGATTTATATATAAGATTATATAATGTCACATGTCACTTTATCTTTAAAACACAATCAACTTTTTTTATCCAATATTTTCTCTCCACATCATTTTATGTAATCTCTTATGTTCCATTTTTATGTACAAATAGCATAATCCAATTATGATTTTACTAAGGTCACGTTCTTATCACAAGTTTATGGTTCAATTTAACCTTACTAAGTTGCTGTTGTCACATTGCATGCAATGTTTTGTAATCTTTTATTGGTCAACTTATTGGTGTAGTTGTAACCTATGAACTTACTAAGAATATTCACTTTGTGATTTATAACCTATATCTAGTTGTGACCTTGCTAAATGAAGTGCTATTGTGAATTGCATAATAATATTTTGCTGAATTGTGGCTGGATTTAGTGCATGTTTTGGGTTTCATTATAACCACCTTATAATTTAAAATCAAAGTCAAATATTAATTTTAACGTTGAGTTATTACCCACTTATAGTCCATATATTTTGTGATATTCATTACTTCTCTTCATTAATCACATTGTAAATTTCCAAGCAAGCACTTATTGAATTGACATACATATAATTGTGACCTCCGAATGTAAGATTTTTATGAATATAGTGATTTCATTGATGGGAATTGTATTTGGGAGATAGATTTGATGAAAGTTTTTTGAAATTGGAGATTTTGTTGATATTACATTTTTTTGTTATTTCCTATTAATTACAAAACCATAGCCATTTTACTTGTGAGGCTATGTATTAACTCTCTTTAATTTGTTTGGTCGGTTTTTATTGCACTGTTGCAATAAGAAACCATAGCCTCCTTTATTTATTTCTTTTTTTATTTACTTTGCCAATATTCACTCTTTTTTTTTTTTTAAAGCAATCCAAAGTCCTTATAATCTAAAACAACATTGGAAGATATAAAGTCAAACTGAGAGGAGAACAACCCCGTAAAATAGGAATGCCTAGTTTATCCATAAGCAATGCTCCTCTAACTGCTGAAGGAATTGTGATAGAGCCCATCCAAATCTATGAAATACTAGACGCACCCAGCTTCGACAAGTTATCAGCTAACGAATTACCCTCGCGATATATGTGCTAGCTGAACCCTACATGAGATTATAAACAACATGTATTATATTTCTTCCTAGTAGTCCTCCAAATACCACAAACCTTCCTCCTTAGCCAATTAATGAAAATCAAATAATCTAACTCCAATTCTAGTCGATTAATCCCTGTCCTTTTAAGATGGTGGAACCCATGCCATAATGCCAGCATCTCAGCACCATTATTAGTACCTCCAATATTCACTCTTGTACAATAGTAGGTATCAAATCTAAATAGGAATTATGATGATTAGTGTTGATATCCGACCAGAAGTTAAACTCCACTTAAGTATGAAAACACATGTGGATGATCGGGTTTGCAATTGAATACTTTTAGCAAAATCAATATTTATATAAATATTCAACAGGATTATAGTGGTGGGGTCTTTTTCATTTTTAATACAGATTTTGTAGGTAATCGTAGCATTGAGGACCATAGAGAGATCCCAGCACCGTAAAAACGCATCTTCTTCTTTATAGACGCCATTGAAGTACAAGAAAGAAGGCTTGGATCAGAGAATCTTGTATGATCTACGGTTGAGATGTTTCCTTTACAACCCGGCAATGATCTGGTCTTTCAGCCCCCTTCTGTTATAATAAAATGAGATCAAATCCTGCAAGATCCGACTATAGATCATACTTTAGTGGAAAATAGTAATCATTGTACTAGCAGAGACGAAAAGGGTGATCAGAGATCATCAGGTATTCAAGAAAACAAGGATGGGAGTACTTCTGATGGATCCAACATTCGGACACTTAAGCATAGAGATTTAGAAAGACAAAGAAGGCAAGAAATGGCTAATCTTTATGCTTCTCTTCAATCAATTGTTCCGGTTGAATATCTAAAGGTGAATTCATTATTAATCCTGTTGCACTTCTTATGGATCTAATTGCTTTAGGTCCTAGTAGATCCAAAAATAATTATGTAGTCAACTCCAAATTTATTGACAACCGGACCTAATTTAATGTGTTGTTACATATACAGATCTAACATGATGTTCGTGGTGTTTTAGGGTAAGAAGACCATATCAGATCATATGCAAGGGACTATAAATTACACAATAGGTATGCAAAAGAACATCAGAAAATTAAATTTTCAGAGAGATAACCTAAAGAAGTTGTCAAATTCAGGCAGCCTTAGCGACGAGGATGAAAGTTCCACTAGCTTTTTTCATAGTTTAGTCACAGTGAACCCCTGCCGGGATGGTGCAGAAATTCTAATCAGTAGCAGCTTAAAAGAGGAAGGGTTCCCCCTCTCAAGAGTTGTAGAATTGCTTGAGAGAGGGCTTAATGTTGTTAGCAATGTTCTACAAAAGCAAATGAAATGTCACTGCATATAATTCAGTGTGAGGTACAATTTGCAGGAGTAATTATTATACTGTTAGAATTAGGGTTTCTTCTGTTATGCATTGCTTCATGATTCTACTCATCATCTTTCCAGGCCAGCGATATCAGATGCAATGATCTATCCACGCTTACAGGAAGACTGACCGACGTGATTAACCTTAGACGTGATAACTGTTAGATGAGTGTCTGAGAAGATGAACATCACATGGGTTTGTGTCATTTCAAAAGGTATTTACATCTTGTGCGTGACGTGTGTATTTAAGTATGTAGTAGCTAAATAGTTTCGAAATGAATATACATGTACTTCGGCTGTTTCCAGTGCTTCTGTAGATTTTTTATGCTCAATGTTAAAGATGGATAATTTAGTTTTATTCGAATATGGAATTTACAAGTATTATAGCAGTACTCTTACAGTACTATTGCTATGTCTGAAATGTTACAAGCCCTTTTTTGCATCTTTTTCATAGTTTTGTTTGTGAAGGTTATTGTTTCTTTGGCGAGTAGAATGTACTTACTTACAATGTTAAGAAAAACAAATAAGCTGATATTTGATTAATGTACTGTTTCAATGCATATTTGATGCATTGGTTTATTTAACATGTTAATAAGGTATTATTAGATCTTGTCTAGTAGTGTTTTGCTACCTAGAATTGTACAACTAAACAATATTAAGAGGAAAAAAAAAAGAGAAATTTATGATCTTTTTAGTGTTAAGATCCATAAATTTGGTACATTTCATCATTTACCTGTTGTTAGAACTTATCTAATGTCGTTTAAATATAATTATACTCTTAACTATTTCTCCCTATTTAGAAATGAATTTTAACTTTTAAATTTGATATTCTCACAAGGACTTTTATTTAATTGCTTGAGAATATTAGACTTTAAGATAAAGCGTTGACTTTGAAAAAAATAAATTAAAATGCTCGCTATTCCTTTGAACTAAAAATATTGATAAAAAAAGATGTGTGATAAAATTGGTAGTTGCTTCGGTGTTTTTACACTTGTTATACACCTTGTAGTGTATGCTTGTCGGTTTGTTGATATTTGATCTCTGAAAAAGGTTGCGAATTTTAATTCACTGCGCATGTTTTTGTACTTTGTAGGTAAGCTAAAATTGGTGTAGTGAAACTATAGGTTAATTAACTCTAGAAACAAACATTATCTCAAAGGGCTAACTTAGTTGTCATGTAAGCATAGTTCTATGATGTTCATTGTCTAAACAAGTTTTTCCACACTTGCTAGATATATATTACAAATTATGTTACATTTAATTAGTAGTTCTTGACATGGTACCCGAACTAAAATACCCAAACATGCGAAACAGTTTTTGGTAGATATATATGAAACATTATTTGGTTATCATTTTTTGCACTTCCCTGCTAATAATATTGTTGGAAAATATATAACCAGCAAATTAATCTTGCACGTTTTTTTTCATAAAGTTAACCGGAAGTACTTTATTCTGTGTAAATTACAAAAAAAAAAAAAAAAAAAAA
>CAIGRB010009915.1:22453-37157 GCA_903798255.1 Fraxinus quadrangulata
CTTCAAAGAGGAAGGGTTCCCCCTCTCCAAAGTGCTTACAGAATTACTAGGGAGAGGGCTTAATGTTGTTAGCTGTTCTTCTAAAAAAGAGAATGGAACGTTACTCCATATAATTCAGTGTGAGGTACTGATAGGAGTGATTGATATCAGGGTTTCATTTATCATATATTTTATTCACATTTTCTTCCTCATCATTCTTGAAGGCCAATGGTCTCAAATGCAACGTTCTTGCTGCACTGCAAAAAAGACTGACATATGTGATTAACCTTGGTCGCGAGACTTCTTAGGTAACTTTTGACACATGGATTTGTGTCATTTCTTAAGCATTTGAGTGGCCGTGATTTTCGAAGGAACTTATTCTGTGTACTTAAAATTTCTAGTAGCTAAATGGATGTAATTTTAATGGATGTCCACGTACTTTGGCTGTTTCGAGTGTTCTAATATTTATTATCCTTTAAACCTTTCTGTAGTGTACGAAGTTTCATTTCAGTCTGCTCATTGTTTCATGCTCCTCCCTACGAGGGTAGATTTCTCAGTAGATCAATTTGTTATGATCTGTAATGAAAATCTTGTGTAAGTTGATTAAATTTTCTTTATAGACCAAAAGCAGAAATTTGTGACTTAGACAGCAGATATAGCTCATATATATGGATTTCTCATTCTTGTGTAAGTGCTGGAAATCTTGACCAATTTCTTGATGCATTCCCCTATATTAACACATAATTTAGTGAAAAAATCTAAAATAAAGAAAAATCATGGGCTGTACTATATCATAAAATGTACTTTAATCGCACAATAATTCCCACACACCAAGAAAAATATCATTTTTCTCCCCTATCCTTGGAGACAATCAAGATTTTTATGCACTTTTTCCGAGTGCAATCCCTTATTAGCTCTATTTAAGCACTTCTTTTTATTTTTTTATCGGCGTGATACAACTAATTCCCTTAACAAAGGGAATAGACTACATAAGGAAGTAGAAGTTCCTACCATGAGGAAAAAACCCTAACTCTCCTATATATTTTCTGCTTTTTGTTTGTGATTGTTTTGAACAACGTGATATCGTTTGATGAGAAAGAAACATTTTTTGTGTCATATGAATGGTTCTGCTTACCCTATTAAGGGCAAGGTGATCAATATTTTGTGAATATTTGCACGTCCATTAAATTCTCTTGTAACTTTGACGAATCCCTATGTGGATCGGTTTATGAAACAGATTACAATTTCCAACGGCTACTGAATGTTATGGAAAGAATTATTTGTTGTCCATTTTATATTGCAGTTATTCTTGTAATATGAAAAATCCTGTGAGAGGCTCTACATGTATAACATTTAGTAAAAGAATAAAGCTACTCAAACAGGGAAATTGACAGGATTTGGTGGCTGGCTGCTTTTTGTTTGTTTGTTTTGTAACTGTCAAATGAAAAAAATGACACGTGTTTCCCGGTTTTAAAATTGTGTCATTGAACCTGTTCCTATAGCATGGTTTTTAGGAAAAATTTTCCAACGGTTAGTTTTGATGGAAGATCACATGTACTAAGGCTCGCTGCAACTTTCTCTCGTATAAAGTGACAATCAATTATAATGTGTTAAATACCTGCATGGATAAGCAGATTGTAAGCTTTGTTAAGAGATCAGTAAAGTTGTCGAGGTTGTTGAACACAAATGCCAATATCCTGAAAAAGAAAGGCGAGCCATGCAAATTCAACAGTGGTTGAAGCAAGGGAACCAGGGGAGGTTTAGCTTGGGGCAGCTTCTCTACACCAACTCTAAAAAACTTTATCCTATATTAAGATAATTTTGGATTTTATAATAATGTCCCTGGAATCTGACAAATATTCTAATTCACACCTATGATCTTTTTCCAAGGAAATATCAAGAGAACTATAAAATAAAGAATAATAACAATAACACAACTAGGGATGGCAATAAAGCTCGTCGGCTCGGGTGGCTCGGGCTCGACCCGGAAAAAGCTCTAGCCGGTTCCAGCGAGCCGAGGCTCAGGCCGGCCCGTTAAAAAAAAGGAGGCTGCCCACACAGACAGCTTGCTACTGCCAAAAGCAAGCTGCAAGCTTGCTGCCATGGCAGACAGCAGCAGCTGCTGCCTGCAGCACAAGCAGGCATGCTGCTGCATGCAGGCACTGCATGCTGCCTGTGCTCAGACTATGCACAGGCGGCACTGCAAGCAGCAGCAAGTTGCCTGGCAGGCAATAAAAAAAGTTGTCTACACAGGCAGCACAAGGAAAAAAACCCGAGCCGGCCTGGCTAAAGCTCGGGCAGAGCCCTTTTTGCTCAGTCGGGTTTTGCTCGGTTCGGCTTGAGCCGAAAAAAGCTCGAGCTCTATTTTTTTGCTTGGGCTCGGCTTGACTCGACTCGTTGACATAGCTAAACACAAAAATATATGTGAAAAAAACTGTAGAAAATCACAGACAATCAATGAAATTTTACTGTGAAAATTTATTATAATCCCATAGTAACTATCTCATACTCCAAATTCTCGAGTTCATATCCCAAAATATTAATACTAGATGAAACTATGTAGTATCCTCAAATATCACCCAAAATAGTCCATAACTATTTGCGAACCAGAGACTAAAGAAAAGTTTCCATTTATAAGGAAACAAAAGAAGTGAAATTTTAGTTTCTATTCAATGTGGGATCTAAATAATCACATTATAATAAATAAACTAATAACTTATGACAAATACAAATCATATTCAATTTGGATAATACCAAGTCAATTCCAACATTCCCCACACTAAAAGTTTTGTATGTAAAAATTTTAACATATGTAAACCTGCTAAAGTTAACATATAGGTATTGAATCGAACTAATTACATGGACAAATAGAAAAATTATATGAACGATCTAAAAGATAGAACATCACATGTCTTACGGTGCATAGAAGCTAAGATATTTATTTACTTAGCCAAGCCTCGGTTAGCAATTAGTTGAAGTTGTTGGAGTTGTTGAGCTGTCTAAATACAGCTGGCTGTTAGCTTACATGTGATTATGTATATATATACTCCTGTAATCTTCTTCAATTATAATGAGAAAATTTCCTTCACATGCATTCTCTCTTTCTAAACTTGCAGAGCATATTCTCTGCAATTAGGTATAAGGTTCTACATGGTATCAAAGCGATTTTAGCTTCCATCCATGGCGATCAATTCAGAGAATGAAATCGAAGGTTCGACTAAGAATGATTCACCGAATGCGAATCAAGGTGAAGATCTAATTGATGCAGCTCAGCAAATGATCATAGATCCTTCAAGCCCCTATTATCTGTACTACGAAGATAACACAGGTATGCACATTGTATCTATTATTCTCTCCGATGAAAATTACTCGACATGGAGTCGTGAAGTGGAAATGGCGTTGAGTGTGAAGAATAAGGAAGGATATCCATAGTTTCATCTTGGATTATTAATTCTATTCCCAAGGAATTATATCTTAGTGTTATGCACAAGGATTCAGCACGTCAAATTTGGTTGGAATTAAAGGATTGATACAACCAAGGAAATGGACCTAGAATCTATCAGTTGAAGAAATTGATTGTCTCGATCTCACAAAAAAAAAGGATCTATTAGTGCATATTTCAACAAATTGATAGGATTATGGGATGAACTATCAAACTACAGGCCACAAATTCACAATTCCTACTATGAGGAGGAATAAATTTTACATTTTCTGATGGGATTGGATGATTGTCATTCTAATGTACGAAGTCAGATTTTGATGATAGAGCCCCTGCCTTCATTGAACAAAGTATTTACAATTGTTCAACTGGATGAAAAGTAACGAAGTATGGCATCAAAGAATCAAAATAACGTTGATGCAACTACTTTTGTAACTAGACTGATGACTGCTCCATCTGGAAGTAATTAAAGATCTGCATATGGAATCCAAGGATTCAGAAAACATAAGTCTAAATGCAGCTATTGTGGCATGCTTGGGCACCTGCAAGGGAAGTGCTATAAGCTGCATGGTTATCCCCCAGGGCACAGATTGGCAAAAGACAAAGGGAAAGATTTCAGTTCAAGTGCTAATCAAGTTACTGCCTCTCAAAGTTTGTCTAATGCATTCTCAAAACTAACCATTATGCCAGAACAATGTCAATAGGTTCTTAACATACTTAGACCTCAGATTCAGACTCAAATATCCAATTAGGGTCAAGCTAATCTGGCCATGAGTCCTCTTGATAACAATCAAGTACCAGATGTTCCATCCTTTTTAGGTAATATTTTTGTTTGGCTGTCTTAGATGTAGAAGATAAATGAATTATTGACACTGAAGCCACTCATCATATTCCATTAGTCACCTAACCACCATTATAGCCATGATAAATGCAAGTGTAAAATTGCCAAATGGAGATAGGACTCTTGTGACACACATAGCTACTGTGAGGCTATCTAAAAAACTAACATTGACCAATGTCCTATGCATCCCGTCATTCAAATGCAATCTGATTTCTGTCAGTAAACTAATCATTTCCCATCATTGTTATTTATCTTTCCTACATAACTAATGTTTTATTCAAGACCTATCTACATGGATAGTGACTGGAGTGGGGAAACTTGAGGCTGGGTTGTACCACTTCTACCCTAGCAATACTCCATCTAGCAATGGCTTATTCAACAATATTCACTCTACAAATTTTTCTCCTCATTGACTCAATTTCATTTCTCCTGCGTCTACTATTATTGACTATAATAAAGCCACTAACAATGGATGCATTTCCAGCTTTATTGCTGCTGCTAGATTGCCCATTGAACTATGGCATTATAGGTTGGGGCATATCCCCCATGATAGAATTTCGAATTTTCATTGTAATATTTGTCCCATGGCAAAACATCTTTTACCTTTCCTAATAGTGTTTGTGTATCACTCAAAATTTGAACTAATTCACATTGATATTTGGGGCCCCTATCAGGTTGAATCTCTAGATGGATCAAGGTATTTCTTGACCATTGTGAATGATTATAGTAGAACCACATGGACTTTCCTAATGAGAAACAAATCCCAAACTCAAAACATTATCCAAAATTTTTATCATATGGTTGAAACTCAACTTCATTCCAAAATAAAAATTATAAGGTTTAACAATGGGATAGAATTTAGCATGACTAACTTTTATAATTCCAAAGGTATCATACGCCAAGTAAGTTGCGTAAAAAGACCTCAACAAAATGGCATAGTGGAGCGTAACACCAGCACTTACTAAATGTGGCCAGAGCTCTTAAGTTTCAAGCCAAACTTTCTGATAAGTTTTGGGGAGAATGTGTCCTTACAACCACCTACCTCATTAATCGTGTTCCCAGCTCTTCCTTGACAGATAAATCACCTTATGAAATTCTATTTTCCACCAAGCCTGAATATAATCACCTACGTGTTTTTGGATATGTGTGCTAGCTTCCACTCTTCAAAGAAATAGACACAAATTACGTTTTTATTGGTTATCCACCAAATATAAAGGGGTACAAGCTGTATAACTTACTCACACATGATATATTTGTATGCAGAGATGTTATATTCCACGAAAATCTATTTCATTTCAATAATCCTACATTCTTGAATGCTCTTGGGTGTTCTGACGCCATTTCCAATTCATCATCACTTCTTCCTCTCTTTCCTACTTCTTCATTCCCTTTTCTAGAATTCCCAACTTATGTTCCTTCTTCCACATCCTACCATCACACTCAGGTGCCATCAGGAGGATTCCATATTTCCCATTCTCAGGTAGGGATGGCGGTGGGACGGGTTCGGGACTGGGCACCTTTGCCCCGCCCCGCCCCACGGAGGTAATCCCCCACCTCGTCACGTGCCCCGTCCCACCTTAGACCGGGAGAGGCTGGGCGCGGGATGACGATTTGTCCCGTTTACTACTCTGTTTAATTTTTTTTTAAATTTTTTTTAATAATTTATTTTATTGTTCCTGTTCGAATAAATCCCGCAAGTGTACGGGTTCGTTGTGCAAGTAATAAGTGTGATGAGAATGAGTTATCGTCCCACAGGGAGTAGAGACTACTTATGGTGTAATTGATATGTTGAAATTCGTGGTTGTAACAAAATATTGTAGGGGCGGGTTAAATTGTCATCCCTATTCTCAGGCTTCTTTAATCTCTTTCCTTGCACCTTCATCTATCTCTTCTCATCTTTTACCTATTCATTCCAACTCTCTTTGCAGATCTTCTTGAACTAGAAAGCCACCTAGCTACCTTCAGCAATTTCACTACAATTTTGCCACTCAACACTCTTCCAGTCCATGTCAAACAGCTGTTACATCCTATTCCCTATCCAATAGTTTAGGTTATGATTCACTTTCACCAGATCACAAGCTTATATGTTGTCACTTTACACTACTTCTGAGCCAAGAAGCTTCTTGGAGGCTTCTCAATCTCCAGCTTGGTGTTAGGCTATAGATGTTGAGTATCAGAACTTGGTCGCTAACAACACATGGACCATTACTAAATTACCTGACAATTAGAAACTCATTGATTGCAAGTGAGTTTATAAAATCAAGCTTAATCAGGATGGGACTGAGGAAAGAAAGAAGGCCGGACTAGTGGCAAAGGCATTTACTCAACAAGCAAGGATGGATTATCAAGAAACATTTTTCCCCATGGCCAAGTTGACTTCAGTGAAAGCTCTTCTAGCAATGGCTGCCATAAAAAATTGGCATATTCATCAACTAGACATCAACAATGCCTTCATTCATGGTGACCTGAGGAGGAAGTGTATATGAAATTGACACCAAGTTATAAGCAGCAGGGAGAGGATGGTGTACAATTGGTATGTAAACTCAACAAATCTATCTATGGCCTCAAACATGCTTCAAAGCAATGGAACACAAAACTATCTTCATTCATCATTTCCTAGGGATTTGTTCAATCCAAGTCAGATTACTCATTGTTCAGTACAAAAACTGGCTGCTCATACATTGTGATCCTCATTTATGTTGATGACATTATAATATGAGGAAATGATTTGGTATGCATTGAGCATTTTAAAAGGTGTCTTGATAATCAATTCAAATTGAAGGACTTAGGGATCTGAAAGTATTTTCTGGGACTTGAAGTAGCAAGATGCCCTAAAAGAATTGTTGTGTGCCAATGCAAATATACATCGGAAGTACTTGAGGATGCTGGATATTTGGGCTCAAAGCCTGCAAAATATCCCATGTTGCAGAACATAAAGCTGACTAAGGATAAGGGAGAGTTAATTGATGATCCAGGAATGTGTAGGAGGTTAATTGGCAGATTCTTGTACTTAACTATCACAAGGCCAAATTTTTCCTTTGCAGTACAGGTTTTAAGTCGATACCTTGAGTTCCCTAGAAAGCCTCATTTGGATGTTGTATATCACGTACTCAGATATGTGAAAGGAACACGAGGACAAGGTCTATATTTTGCAGCAGATTCCAGCCTTGAACTTAGAGGTTTTTGCGATGCAGATTGGGCCTCTTGCAGATACCAAAAGATCGGTCACTGGCTTCTGCATGTTTTTTGGAAATTCCTTGATATCTTAGCATCGAAGAAACAACATGCAATTTCGAGGTCCTTCGCTAAAGTAGAATACAGGGCTATGGTTGCAGCAGTTTATGAAATAATTTGGCTTAACAAAGTGCTGGCAGATTTGGGAATGGACCATCCTAAGGCAGCTCTTCTATTTTGTGATAACCAGGCCATTTTACATATAGCAAGTAATCCTGTCTTCCATAAAAGGACGAAGCATATAGAGTTAGATTGTCATCTGTTAAGGGAGAATGTGCAATCAAGTGACATAAAAACCATGCACTTGTCTACACAAAATCAATTAGTGAACCTACTGAAGAAGCATTAGCAGCAGCCAGGTTTAAGACCTCATTAACCAAGATGGGTGTCTTGAACATCCACCTTGAATATATATATATATTCATGTAATCTTCTTCTTCATCCAATTAATTATGTCTCTTAAATGTGTATGTGTAAGAAAGGTTCTGTTGGATTAACAGACTAAGTTCACTTGTAGGATTGATTTAACCATTGTGAATCGAAGTGAATTAATTGACTTTGGGCTCATTGGTGTTTGGACTTACTAATCATAATAGAATTTGGGCTTGCAGTAACCTATAAATACATTGTACGTGTCTAGGGTTTAATAGACTTCTTCTTCTTCTTCTTCTTCTTATTATTATTATTATTATTATTATTATTATTATTATTATTATTATTATTCTTCTTCTTGCTATCATAAGAGAAATAGGAGAAAACTTTAAATCACGTTCTTTCTAAATCCAACTATGGTTGTGAAGTCCGTGGTATTAAAGTTTAAATCTGTTCTTGTAAGTTTTTATTAGAAGCTGAAAATCTGGAGAACTATAGTATGTTGAGATCGTGGCCTAGTTCTATCTTAACACAAAGGTAATCTGTCTTTTGAATATTGAAAACAATCGAGCCATCGAAATGAAAGAATTCAGATCTCATCGATGATTTGACTATGGATTAATGCAATACCATCGCATAATTGGGAGGTTATAAAAAAGATATAACGTGTGCTCACTAAGCTTGAGAAGGTTGAACATGGAAAAAGCAACACTCATTCTGAAAATTCATAACAATAGAGGTATATTCAGAAGATGAATTTGAGATTTAAAAACAGATACAGAAGATTGTTTATCTTGTCCTTTTTAAAAATATCACAGATCCACTTGTAAACTTGTTATCTCAATAGAAACATGATTGTCATGTAACTTGTAAAGTATGGGATACATCAGTAATGGAATCTAGTGCAAGTAAGAGAATGATAACATTATGACCTAGGTCCCATCATTGAGATGACATAATGAATTCATAATCAATGCAGTTGTATTGGCATATCTATTATTTAATTAAGTGCATCCACTGATTTAAAATAATGATGTCCGAATGTTAAGTTATGATAACTTGTTAATTGCAAGATATTGTGATTGTCCAATACAAGTTATAAGTAACTTAATTTTAAATTGTCTTCCACGGTTAGTAATTAAGATATATGTGTATCATAATTACAAATAGACTAGCACATACCACAATACTTTCTTAGCTAAAACGTGGAAATGTTTAAATGAATACGTGTATGAATTTTTAGACAAAGAAATCATTGGTTGACCTACAACTGAGATTTCTCCCGATAACTATCCTAATGTCTGTTGAAAATCTCTTAAGTGTTGGGTAGTGAATTTGATCCTTGGAGTGGAGATCTCATAGAATCTTATATCAAGACCAATGCACTTTGGTGGTGTTGGACATTGATTCAGCTAAACTAACTAAAACAGGATCACGAGGATGTGTCAAAATTGTGTGAAGATTGATGAATGAGCAATACATGATTTATCACTCTCAGATGGTGAAAGAGTAGAACGTGCTTTTCATTCGCCTATGTTGACAGACGAATTCCATGGTCACGTTGAAGTTATGGATTCAAGGAGTTTCAAGCATAACTCATTGGATCAACAAAAGGTTATGACGAATAATATGATTGATTAAATAGAAATTTTTATTTATTCATATCTCGTAATCAATTGGATTATAATGATGATGGTAATATGATGGTAATATGTTTTCATGATAACATATTAGAAAGATTTTGTCATACCAAATCAAATTTTTTGTTGTATGAATTGTTTTAACACATTGCTAGGCATCAATCTTAGATGGTGGCGTGAATTAATTAATTCGAGTGGAATAATGATAAGCAAAAAATTTAATTTATCTTATTCTAATCAGATGATCAACATAATAATAGCACGGCATTTGTCATCGTAAATAAAAACCTAATGGGTAACACATGAAAGACAAGAATTAGAAATTAGAAATTGACAATGGACCTAGTCCAAGTGGGAGATTATGGATCAATGTAAATGTTTAGCTAGCTTTACTATTGTGAACCGAAGTGAATCAATTCGATTAATTGAAATTTGGGCTTATTGCTGTTTGGGCTTACTAATTGTAAATAGGGATTAACAATAGTGAAAATTATACCACAACCTCATTTTAAAGATCATTGTGCAAAAATCAAAAATGATGTTTAGTTATTCACAAATAAGGTTATAAATCTATTTTTTAATATTAAATAATAATACTCCAACCCCTACCCCAATCCAATGCATCCTATAATTTCAATTTCAATCCCCAAATCATTTCTTCTCATCCATTCTCTCTCTTTCCTTATCTCTTTATACTCCAACCTCCATACTCTTCGGTGCCTTTTCTCTCTACCAACCCATACTCCCTCGGGCCGCGAGTAGAGGTAGTGTCGCAGCACGTCGAGGAGGTCAACAAGCGTCGTTGCTGTTAGGCACTCTGTAGCAGTAAATAGATTGCTGCTGCGCATGGTGATCTAAGCTCCGACAAGTTTTTGCCACTGTAGAGCTACTATAGGTGGCACTCGTGCTTTTAGAGCCAATTGAGGTGGCACTAGGCTAGTTAGCCACTTGGACTTCACTTGAAGGTGGAACTATAGTGGCAGGGATTGTGTTTGGTTGGCTAGGTGTTCGAGTTTGGGTTTCATTTGTAAGTGGAATGGTGAGGGTATTAGTGGTGGAGAGGGGTGGCGATCTGCCTAATTATTTGAGTTTCAGCAATAGGTAGAGTTGTGGGGATAGTATTGGTGGTAGGTTTGGTTGTCTCCCATCCGCTTGAGATTCAGCAATATATAGATTTGTGGAGATTGTGTTTGTAGTAAGGTTGGTTGCTTTATCATTTGTTTGAGTTTCAACGGTAGGGAGAGTTAATGGGATGGGGGTAATGGTGGTGGTATGGCCAACCGATTGAGTTTCAACTGTAGATGGAGTAGTGGGTGTGGGGGTTTTTGCATTCCCATTTGATTGAGTTTCTGTGACCAAATCCCTTGAATAAGTAACATGTCAAAGTGCACGGATCACATGTCAAAGTGTATAGGTTACATGTCACATATTCAAGATATTCAGTCATGAGCCATTGAATCAAGTCATAGATCACATGTCAAGTGCATAAGTCACAAGTCAGGGTTCAAGAGATTTGGTCACGAACCATGGCTCAAGTCATATGTCAAAAATCCAAGAGATTTGATCATATACCATTAGATTGGTCACATGTTATATGTTAAAGTGCATAGGTCACATGTTACGAATACAAGAGTTCTGGTTACATACCATTGATTTCTATGACCTCAGTTATCTGAAATTATCATGAATTCAGTTAACCAGATTTTGATGGTGAGAATCGAAGTTATTTGCTCTGATAAGTATTCTGTAAATTACACCATGAGTTGGTTTTCAATTTTCAATTTTAGAAAAATCATATTAAATTATACTAGCACTGTTGAGTCGCAGATGAAGAAGATGATCAGTCGCCAACGATGCTCAGTCGATGTTCTCCAACGATCGCTATGTTTCTCACTCTATCTCTACTTTCTGGGAGGCGATGCTCATTCTCAGTTGAACTGTAATCAGTTCGTTGCTGAAGAAGTCATCAACGGGGTAGATGTCGACGACTGTAAGAGGGGATAGAGGCAGGCGGATGGGTAGGGTGGGGTAGGGTAGGGTGGGGTGGGTAGATTAATTTAAGTTGATAATACTATTATCTAAAATTCAAACGGAATTAAACTTGACTTTTACATTTTTAAACTTAATGTCTGAAGTTTAATTTGGTGTATACTTAATACCCGACTTATGATTTTTTTCCATTTACAATAACCTATAAATACATAGTCCAAGTTTAAAATTTAATAGACTTATTAATATTCTTGCTAGAACATGAGAAATATGTGAAAATCCCAAATCCAAATCTCCCTAAATCCAACTGACAGTCATGAACCATGCCAGGTGTTGGAATTTCTATTTGTTCTCATCATGTGAATTTTTGTTGAAGTCTCACATCTGAATAACAGTTGTCTACTAAGATCGTGATAGATTAAACTTAGAATTCTCTTAACTTATGAAAATCGTTAAAGGTATATATTCTAGTACAGATTATATCTCAACACAAAGGTGGTCAAACTTTTGAGTATTGAAATTTGTTTAATTTTCACTGTGAATGTTTAATTAAATACTCAACAATCTAGGAATGTGATATTTCAATTAGAAAAGCTTCATTAACTTATCATTTTATAAAGAATTCTATTTGCCATGAGTCTTCGAGCTTTTACAAAACTCTAGATCCAGTGTCAGAGTCGCATCTGACGAGGGGGTGCAGTCGTCTGTGCTGACTTCCTTGAAATTTATAGTCGCTAGCTGAGGAGAAGAAGCTTGAAGCGCAGCAGCCACAAGTAGGGGTGGACAAAATATCCAGACCAAACTAGAACCAAACCAAACCAAACTAGAAGCGCAGTAGCCACAAGTAGGGGTGGACAAAATGTCCAGACCAAACTAGAACCAAACCAAACTAAGCGGTTCGAATCGGTTCTATCAAAAAAAATTAATGAGTTTGATTCTTTTAATCGAAAACCATTTGGTTTTGGTTTTGGTTCTGGTTCGGTTATAGTTCAAGAACCACAACCAGAACCAAACTTAATATTTAATTTTATATATATTAATTAGTGGAGACTTTAATTTTATATTCATTGGAGATAGCTCATTAATTGAATACAGTTTGTTAATCGATTTTGGGTCAATAGCGACAGACAACTCATTAGTTGCTTACACCCTAATTTTGTATTCAATTGAATCATTTCTCTTTCACTCATTTTCAATTTACACAACTTTGTGATTTGCTGGTACTGCATTTCATCAAGTCAGTGGAGTGTCATTTAAGATCGAAAAATGAAATTGATCAGTTATTTAAAAAGTCTTTAAACTATTTTTTTTACCTTCATTGTTTGATGAGTTATTTGTATTCTTCACAAATAGAGAAAAACCTACCAAACATTTATAAAGAATTAAAACGGTTAATGCTGCCCATAAAAGTGGACTATAAAAAATTTGATAATTTATTCTTTATTGTAGGGGTGTGCCTTCAAAACTGTTACAATTAATTTAGTGAATAATTGTTATTACTTATTAAACAATTTTTTGTACGAGAACGAAAACTAATTTGTGTATTCAAATTATAAATATGTTTTGTTTGTTAGTTATGATTTTTTTGATCTCAATGAGTGAAATTTGAACTTTTTGAAGTTTATTTTTTTTATTTAGGTATATGTTGCTAACTTATATGATACAAATATGAAAATTTAATAATTGAAACTAGAACCAAACCAAATTAAAACCGAACGGTTCGGTTCGGTTCGGTTTGATTCTATATCTTTAAAAAAATCATTTGGTTCCATTATTAAAAAGACCATTGATTCATGATTCGATTTAATTCTCTTGGAACCATAATCAAATAGAACAATGTCTACTCCTAACCACGAGGATTTGATTTAAGTGTTTTGGGGAAGATGGCAATATATTGGACTTGGGCCATTTTTTCCAATTTGGGCCACTTTTTTTTTTTTAAAGAATAAATTAGGCTCAATTCAGTGAGGCCAGCATGTTTGTTTTGTTTTCAAAATTCATACGGTAATTCACAAATCACAATTTCAAAATAGAAGCAAAAATTTTCAAACCTGCAAACCTTATTTGATTCTTTCCCTCCAGCTGCGCAACCCCTGGTCGCCTACCTCCTACGTTGAGCCTCTCCTGTCTCTGCTTCGCTCCGGTACTGCTTGCTGCCACTATATGAGCCTCCTTTTTTTTTTTTAATTTACGATTTACAATTTATGATTGTGAGCCTGCCAAATTATGATTTATGAAAATTGGGAATTTCGTAAATTCAAGAATATGTGATATATGTGAACCTATGATTTATGATAAATAAAAATAGATGATTTATAAAAATGAATTTGAGAATATGTGGTATATGTGGACTTGTGATTTTAATATTATTTAATTAAATAATAATAAACGAGATGAATAATTATGAATCCACCACCCTCTAGATCTACATTCTTCTATTTAAAATTTTATCTTCTAGTGCACCGTGCACCATAATTTCTTCATTGTGTAAAATTTTGTCTCTCGTAATTTTTTAAAAAGTGAAATGACAACATACATTCATCCCGAAAACCTCATGATATGATAACAATTGAAGGAAGTTTTAGTATGTAATCGAGTCATCACATAATGTTATTCGAAGTGGTTTAAGACACTGAATTTTTTTTTCTTGTTCTTGTACATATAATTTTTTAACATAATATGGGAAATTTGGAAAATACACCTTCTATATAGGATGTATATATACACTTTACAATTACAACCTGTAGTTTCAAAATTTACACTCTACATATTATATTTCACATTATGTGTAACCAAAAATATCCTTTTGCTAAAAAAACCTACAAATGCCATTAAAAATAAACAAATAGACCAAAATACCCCTAATAAAAAATAATAAATTACGACCCTCTTATTACATTACGTTGCAATCAAATTTACTGAGAACAATGCTTATTTTGTTAATATTGTATGTTTTTATCAGTAAAGATACCTGTAATATTTTATTCGTGGTGTTTTAGGGTAAGCAGTCGATATCAGATCATATGCAAGATGCGGTAAATTATTTAGGGATAATTGCAGCAAAAGACTCAAACATTTGAAATAATAACAAACTTTCTCCAAATTTTTGATTTGTTGCAGTCGTCACCACTAACATTTTTAAACGTTGCAGATGAAGTTCTTCTAGAGAGTTTTCATCTACAATTTCGTTAGTTGACCAAAAATTTAACT
>CAIGRB010009933.1:14965-30028 GCA_903798255.1 Fraxinus quadrangulata
TTTTTTTTTTTTTTTTGACACGTGAAGTATGTGTGTATTAGTGTTGAAATGGTTCAATTCCAATTTACTGGAGGACAAATGATAGTATAGTGGTTTTATCTCATGAGACTGCAGGAAACAAGTAATGCAAGCCCTTTTAACTTGTGTCTGTTGATTGTTGACATTGACCATTTATTTGCTAGCAGTATGTGCAGATCTCCAAATTTATGTCAAGACTATATGTACATGTAGCTGTGTATCTTTGACCTTTTAGTATAGATAATCCTGTTTCATTTCAATAGACACTACCAATTTCATAAGACGACTAAGATCAAGTGAATTGTATCTATCAGAAATTTTTTGAAATTTAGTTATTAGATTTTTGCTGTGGATTTTGTGCACTACCATGTGGCATTCTTTAATGGTAATAGTTGCAAATACGGTAATATCCCTGATGGGTGTCAACAATATTAACATATGATGGAACATATCTGTTGAAGAGCAGGAACTCGTAGTTTGACGATTCCCTTAGTATGGTCGGAAGTCCACCAATCAGACTCGCTTTCGATGCTAATGAGTGAATGTTGAGGTGATCCGTGACAAATGTTCCGAGTTTTACATATGCTAAATTTTGAGTGCTATTTTGGATTAACCAAACTTTGTAGACAGGTCTGATTCTCATAATTATTATTGTTAAAGATCTCCAACAAATGCAATGGCAAAGATTCGAATTTTCACCACAAACTAGACCCCTTTATCTCAATAATTCACAAATTAACCAACAGAAAACTCAAACCCACAAGATTAATTAGCCAAAAGTAGAGAAATGATAAAAAAGTTTCCCCAACTATTTCCCACCCACCTCAATTTAAAAATAAATAAATAAATAAATTATGGGTAAAACAGGAAAAATAATTGAAAATCACCTTAGAGTCATTAACTTTTACTTTGTTACTTCCGGCCATGAGGAGTAATTTCAAGAATCAAACTTCTATAAATCTTAAAGAGTTGCACTGATCTCTTAAAAAACCTCAGTTTGACTAATATTCATAGCACTTCGTGATCTTTCTGGGCTCTATTCACCATGAAAATTTGTGGGCCATTGATGCTTTTCTTTTCTTGATTCCTTTCCCAGTTTTTCAGTCACCACGCTACAAAGATAATGAAAAAGGGAACAAGAATCAGAAAAGATAAGAAAATATATACGTACGTGAATAAAAATGAAGAGGGGAAACTAAAGAGGCTGTGTGGAAATTACTAAAATCGGTAAATTTTAGAGAGTAATGGGGAATAGAGTTAAAGGCAAAGAAAGAGACTACAAAAGCAACTTTTAAGTAGGCCTCACCTTATGTAATATTTACACACGCTTTTATTTATTTCTTCTTTGTGTTTTCCCGATTTAAATTAATTTATTTATGTTGTAAATCAAGGATATTTTATGGGTGACTAATTTGTCCCTGCAACTCTAATTCTACCATATAAATATTAAGTTGTTTTCTCAATAGAATACACGCATTGCATATTTGACTCTCATGCTCTCTTATTATTGGTTTATTCTCTCTATTTTTATAACAATTTGTCAGCATGAGCTTCCAGCCAATTGAGTTAGGAAGAGTGATTCTTTTCATTCTGTTCAAAGAAAGACAGATCTAATTCTCATAATGATGAAGCTGCTTGTGTTTCTATCCAATCTGGCAATTGCCTCTATTTGCACCACCAATTTCTACCCATTTTGAAGTACCAATAGGAGTTAAAGCAGCAATACAATAACTTCAGAAATAGTGACCATGTAAAATTTTCAAAATTCCTAGCACTAGCATGCTGATAAAACTAATATTAAAGCTGGACGATTGATATCCTTATATGGACTGATCAAGGGAGGATTACAATGTCAAATTTATTACATTTTTTTTGGGGACTTTTAAGAACATGTTTTATAACATGGTTCACTCCAAATTCAATTGATAACCTGCTTTCTTGGAGGATTAAAAACACGTGCTTTGGATGCATGGAAAAACACAAACATGAACTCAGGAGGTTCTTGTTTTGTGCTTAGTGTTTCAACAGACAATATTTTGTGAAGTGAAGATATCAACCATGACAACTGGCCATTCTATCTCTGTCCATTTACCATATGATTTGCTGATGATGTAGATTATGTTATTTGGATGTTAAAGCGCTGATAATAATTTCTTACAATGTTCATGAAATCATCTACTGATAGGAATACATAATAGGTTCCTTAATTTATCAATTGTTCTGCAAAACTGGCTGCACAGCTTACTCTGAACCTCAAAATTGAGTCTGCTGATTCGATGACAATGGCGTAATTTTGTAGAGATCTGCCATTCACTTGTTGCACGTTGACTAGAGCTGCTGCACATGAATAGAATGCTGATTTTGGAGTAATAGAAGCTATCCTGGAAGACATCCTGCCTGGAGTTGTAGTGGTATGTTTCATGTGTGTTGTATACAAAATCTCGTTTACAGGGTTCAGAGTGAGTGGTGTGGATCATATTTAATAAATAAATAAATAATGAAGATTTCATAGACCATTCGAACCATGCTTCAGATATTTTTTTCCTAGGATTGCACACTATGTGACTTGTTCAAGCTCTCTCGTTGGCCTAAATTTGTGCTTGTGGGCATGGGTGGAGGTGGCAAGCTAATTTAGTGTGTGAACTTTTTCAACTTTGCACCTTTTTCTTTCCCCTTTTTTGAGATGTATTCACACTGATGCCAACTGTAGGACAAGTAATATGACATGCTGATGAAAACGATCTCATTCAAACTCAAAATTTCCTAGTGACAGCATATTCTATTGTTATGATGTAGACAAATTCAAATTTGTCCTTGATAGTAATGATGATCATGATACATTTTTGGTTGTTCAAGATTCATCGTTTAGGGGCTCTAAAATTTGAATAGATGTTTTAGGCTGTGATTTTTTTTTTTTTAATTTATTGTTACATTTTTCAAGCATGTGAAAATAAAGAGGGGGAATTTTGAGCGTCAGTGTTAAAAAGTTGTAAACAAGGTCTTTACGCTCATAATTAAAATATTTTTTAACGCTTTGTGTTAGTGAAAAGACCCCAATTGCTTTGAATTTTTCTGGTATTTTGATGCCTAAGCAAATGTAGAATCCAAATCTTTACCTGTACGTGACACTTAAGATTAACTTTTCCGAGTTTTCCTCAGCCATTTTGTCTACTGATGTTCATTTTGAGACTACATTTTCTTTCATTTTCATGTGCTGACACTCGACGTGGTACCTTTGTAACAAATTCAGGTAAAAAAAACCTTGACTTGAAATGGAAAGCTTAATCATAGATAGGTAACTTGTTTAGACGAAAGCTTATTGTATTTAACAAATTTAATTTGATCCTTCTTCCGAAATTTTTGCAAGTGGAGAGTAAATCTATGTCCATAATGTTTTGGTTTGGTGGCTGGTCATTGTGATTATGGTCAATTCAAGATCTCACCAATCAGAGACCACAGCCTTCTGACATAATTGTTTCCTTGACAATAAAAGGACAGGTTGTGCTACACTTATATAATAAGTTCACATAATGATTTACATATACATGATGAGATATGATGGGTCGGAATTTCTTCAAGGAAAAAAAAAACCTTCTACACTCTCAAACTAATCTGCATGTAAATTGTTACGTAATTTCTTATGTACAAGTAGTATTATTCTAAATGGACAGCATAACAAAAATATAGTTATTGCCTTATTGGTTAGACTTGACTAATTTTCATAGAGGAAATGCATTCTTCATTTGAGCACTGTCTTGCATGTTCGGTTTTGTTGGAGTATGTTTGGCATGTCGAACTGTAGTATAAAAGGTTAATAATATTGAACACGATTAAGATGATTTATGTAGTAGTGTGTTCGGTGTTTCATCGTGGTGAAAGGTGTCTTCTTTTTCTGTGCCAAATCGAACTAGAGCTGCAAATTCGTTCGGCTCAGCTCGCTTACAAGTTGGTCTTTCATGGTGAAGCTCTGGGGCCTAACAAGTTTCTTCAAGTTTTTTATCAAATTAAATATGAACATGATTGAAATTTTTATGTTTTTGGCCAAGTTTAGTTGTTTTTACCATTTATTACTCTTCCTTAGGATACTTGCGAATTAGACCAATCCCCACATCTATAATTTAAAAGGGTTTATGGGTATTTTCAAAGTGGTCCGTTTGATTTTATTGGATCTTCGATGATTGCAGTGATGAATAGAGTGAAATGATAAAAAAAATAAAAAAAAATTGCAAAAAATGTACTTTAGACATTATTTTGTAACTATCTAAATCTTTTAAATTTTTAATTAATTTGGACTTGGGGAAAAAAAAAAACTTGTATGATAAACCAATGAATAAAGCTCAAAATACAGGAAAAATTTAACAGAATATGTACTGATGCTAACGTGGCAAAATGTGATTGGATTTTTTTTTTCTCTTCTTTTTTCCCATCTTCCAATGATATCGCATCATGTGTTGTCTGTGAGGATTTTCTGTCAAAAAATTATATACCAATGGCATTTTGTAAACCAATGGATTTCTTTTAATTGTTGGGTGAGCACTCTAAATCATTGTACTTGGACAGAAACGGTCAACAAATAAATGAGTTATGCTTGATGATGGAAACAATGGTATTCATCTAAGAATCCAAACAAAATTGTATCAAACTCAAAGCAATCAAGAATTAATCAAATCAATGTCAAAAGATGGAGAGATCCAATGTTTGGACTCATATCTAATCATTATTTCTCAAGATTTTGAAGTATTTTGGTGGGGTGTGGGATTTTAACTTTAGGGTGAGAATAGGTAAAGTGTAAACAAGATACGATACTTGGGCAAACAAAGATTAATTAAAAGTTTATATTGGATGGGAATACATAGTTCTTGTATCTCTATTTCACACGTTTAGTTTGTAAATACTCTTGGTGATATACTTTATGCTACTATTTATGCCACGTGTACGTTAGAAATTATTTTGATGAACTCAACTTAACATTGCACGTGTAGAATTTTGTGGGCCACATCACGTGTAAGCTTTCATGTATCGAGGTTGTTTTTGACATGCAAACAAAGATGAGACTTTTCAAAGCGATCTTTCAAATGGCGACCAACCTTTTTGTTGCTGTTTTTATAGTTTTTTGTTTACCTTGTCATAAAAATTGAGTATCTTAAATTTTGTGTTTATGGACTATTGTCCTTATTTTATGGCACTTAGAGGGTGTTTAAGCCCCATTCTTTTTTTAAAATGTATTTTGGAATAGTAGATTGATGGAGAATGTGTGGTTAAAAAGGAATAAAAAGTTTTTGATTTACGTGTAATAAGAGAGAGAAATATATTTTTTTTAAAAATGGGAAACAAACAAGGCCTTAATGTCTATTGCAAGAGATACAACTCTTTTCTTTGTTTGAATGAGACAATTCTATCAAAACGATAATCTCTCTTCGTAAAATAACTGTCCTTTTGCAAATAGAGATGGTGTCGTGTTGAAAGAGTTGTCTATGTACACGTCACCTTTAAAGCACTAGGCCTTAAGTCTAAAGTAACTCAACCCATTTCACACCTTTTTTTTGTATATTAAAATTCTTGTAAATAATCATGTTTAGTTTGATCTTTTTTCACGGTGATGGCTTATTTAAAAACAGTTTTCGACAAAATCAAGAGCAACCATAGGGGAGGAGTATACATATCTGACTTTGCCAACCTTACTAGTGATTTTTTTCAACTTAAAAATGTCGTCTAGAAGCATAATACATGCGCAGAATTCGATTACAAGTACTCGATTATAATAGGAATGATAAGTTTTCTAAGGAATAAGCAAACACCAATAAGCCGGTAAACCCAAAAACAGACGAAAAGAACAGTGACAAAATGTAAAATGACAACTTTCTTGGAGCTATCAAAATCTAAATGGATTGCTCCATATAACGAAGTTTTTCCCTATTATCACCTTTGGTAAAAGTAAAGTAAGTAATTATTGAATAGTATTGATGAAAAATAACTCAAAATCTTCTTAGATATATTGTTTAATCTCATTTAGTATTGAATGCTAAATCTACACTCCCGTCTTAGGGTTTTAAAACTTCAAAAATAATTTCTCAATCTTAACTAGACTTCTTAAAGATAACGAGTTACATGAAGAGTCATAATCGTCATGTTTTTACGCTTAAATTGCTCGTTATAGCAATTTAAATGTGCAACTATACGCCAAAGTTAAAAAAGTGAATGTGCCTTCTAGTAGTTGGGATATGTAAATCGATGGAGTTGTTTATAATGTCTAACGTGTTGTTGACTAGAGATTTTTATTTACATTTTTAAATATTACCTTTACCCTATGGATGAGACTCATATTTACACTAATGACCTTATAAGACTTGCTCCTACCGCTAGTCACATCTCGATCTTTGTTGAATTGAGAATTATTTATATTTATGTATAACTAGGGATGGTAAAAAAATTCGTCAAACTCGATACCTACGGAGCCCCTCCCTGAACTGGGCGGAATAATCTTGTGCGCGAACCCAACAATATATGAATACAGATAGCGGTTCATGATGTCCGGGTGTGTCTCGCTGAAGATTTTGATCTTAATCGGGTATTCAGGTAACAAATACCCCGTCTCGTCTCGTTTAATTTTTAATTTTTTTGTTCATAATTCAATATTTTAAATGGAAAACTCCACGAAATTTCATTAGTTCTAATAGAAGATAGCAATTAAGGTTATCTAAAAAATATGACAAATAATAAAAGCCTTAGTTCACAAAATATGTTTGAATAATTTAACTTTTAAAAATAAATAAATAAAATATTATTGTTTCATTTTAATGAATGAGTACAATAAAATGAATTGTCAAAAAAAAATTTTTTAAAAATTAAACAAGTAGTAAACGGGGCAAGTGCCTCGCCCCCGGCCCAACCAGCCCCACATTAAACAGGTAATGAGGGGAGTACGAGGCAGAACATTACTCGGCAAGGCGGGGGAGGTTGCTCTAATCCGACCCGTTATCATCCCTATGTATAACACAAATCTATAATTTTTGGGGAGACATTATCAATATTTTCCGTTTGTATGTGATTTAAAGATTATAATAATATAATTTGATTCTTATATTAAATTATTCATTGATGCATAACAATATCTCGATGCCACTCTACACTTCTACAATAAGGATATTTTTTGGAGGTTTATGGCCCTTGTTGGTGGGAGTACCACAAGAGATAAAGATTGGAGGTTTATCGCCCTTGTTGGTGGGAGTACCACAAGAGATGAAGACTTACGACATTTAATATCGATTCGATCTGAGCTCTTTTATTGAATTGCTCATTCGATGACATGGGATTTCACGTGTCCCGTGCTACTCGGGTCAAAGTGTAAGCTAATGATGCTTTTGATTCAATCCAAGCACTTAGAATTAGAATAAGTTCGACAATGAATCACGAGATCTTAATGATTTTTTCTATCTAATGAAAAAGTCTGCTTTTAAAAATGTCCACCCTGCACCCACTCCCAAGATATTGAGAATGATCATTGAATAAGCAATTCAATGAGAGAGCTCGGATCTAAAGACTGACTTACAACAAACACTTAAATGCAACATATTATCAAAACATAAAAAATTTAATCATCGTTTTTTGACTTCTATTTGAAATTATTAACAAGACAAACACGCGCGATTGCATAAAGATACACTGTAGGTCAAGGCTTTGCATACTTTTAAAGTCACGTACTCTTCCTTAATCTAGTAGATTACAATGTTTTGTAAGAGGGTAACGACATGAAGGTACACATTAAATAAATCAAGACTTTTACTCTTGAAGTCATGTATTTTTCCATATTCTAGTAGATTGCAATAACCTATGTCGAAAATACCGCATGTAAAAGTGTTGCCCAGAGCAGAAGGAAAACTGTGACTCAATTTCATCCTCTCTTTCCTTCTTCTACTCTACAACTTAATCGTAGGCACAACAAATAGATGGTGCTCTTTCGTGGCACATCTAAAATTTACGACAAATAGAGAGGAATGCTATTTAGCACCAATGGTTCTACAACATGAGCCTATGCGACATTAAATTATAAACCTAATTAAATGGGGCTTAATTCCTACATTTAATTGATACTTACCCTAATTCAATATTGCTAAATACAAAAGTTATGATCGCATTTTATAACAAAACCTTTCAGCAACAGAATTTTTGCATCATTCGGAATGATTTTCATGGTCAAATCAACAAATATATTGCATCAATTTTATATTACCACAGCGCAAAGTGCAGCCCATAAATAGATACCCTTATTTAATATTAGATAAAGTCAGCATGTACAAGAAATAAATACCAACACAAAATAAGCGCAGAGCCAAAAAAATTAAAAAATAGTTTCCACATAAACACAGAGTTTTCATATATTTAGAGAGCAATGGTATAAAACACACAACAATAATACTTACAATTCCTCCTTCACCAGATGTTTTGTGAATAAAATCTAACTAAGTACTTTCTCTGCCAAATCCATGAGGATAAGTTACCTTTCTGCAGTACAAAGATATGCGATCTTCCGATATGGAATATGTTTCTCGACCACGAAACAAAGGCAATGATCTTCAGACGGAGATGATGCATCTTAAGATGCAAAATCTCATTTCACATAAGAAACGACAAGTTTAACAACAAAATAACTCTACACTTCATATGTATACCTATGAAGTGGGTATAAGTGTGCAAAAAATGAATCCCTGATTAAACTATCAAGATTCTGTTATGTATACATAGCTGCGTTTAATAGAAGTTATCTAAATATGTATTAACAGTTAAGGATGGATAAAGCTCTTGATCTCGTCTACGAGGCAATGGAAATGCTCGTTATTTGGCAAGAAGTAGAATCCAATTGTTGCCTTTTCAAGATAGAGGAGTTTTACTTCATGACCAGATTTCTTAAGCCCTTCAACATAATCCAATTGCCAGTCCCGAACAAGATCCAACCCAGCTACAACAACTAAGCTTTTCGGAAAATTAAGTCCTGCAATGCTTTTACCCCTAGGGCCAAATATGTTACAGGCCGGATGGTCTCGATCTTCTCCTTCTGGTAAAAAAGCTCTCCAGTACCAATCCCTGTCTTGAACCGTAACAAAGTATTTCCCGTCGAAGCTTTTCTCTGATTCCTTTCTCTCTTGGCCACCAAACATCGGATGAAGAAGCATATTACCCAATACTTCAACACCCTCTTCAGCAGCTCGTGCAGCAACATGGTGCGCTATATTCCCACCCGAGCTATCTCCTGCCAAATATAAGTGAACCTTCGACTCCTTCCCACTTCTGAGCCATGGTCTCGAGTGAACCCACTTAAGAGCTGCCCATCCATCATCGTAAGCACAAGGGTACCGATGTTCAGGTGATCGGCGATAATTCACAGATACCACAGCAGCTTTGCAAATGTTGACAAGACGTCGACAAAATGTATCGTAAATGGCACTATTAGCAGACGAATGAGTAAAGCTCCCCCCATGGAAGAACAGAATTACAGGAACAATTGCACTAGTACTCAGTGGCTTTTCAACTTCTACAATCCCCCATCGAACCTCATTCTCAAGGGAGGACAAGTAAACCCGGTTGAAAAGTCTCGTGGCTTGATTTACATCATCGAAAGAGTAAACCCCATCTACAGGATTCAAATTCGCAGTGACTTTTCGATCAAGAAACTCAGCTAAATCACGGTTAAATGTGCCATCTGGACGGCGAAGCATGTTGTAAGAAAGCTTGAAATTGGATATTAGAATCCATGTATTCAGTGGAACCACCCTCTGCAAAAGAGTGTTTCAAGCTCCAATCAATTGCAGCACAAAAGAGGTGAAAACCCTAAAACTGAGTGAAGAAATTGATAATGCATGTGTATCTGACCTCAGTACCATCCAACCAGTACAACTAATCACAGTAAATGAAAATTCTGAAAAAAATTCATAAATATGCATAGAACGAAAGCAAATCAGAGCAAATAAAAGAAAAGGGGAAAAGGTAGAAAAAGAAATAAAGATCACTGCAAATGCAAAGATAAGGATTCGAATTTTCAGCACAAATCAGACCGTTTTTCTCAACAAATCACAACTTTCACCAGAAAAAAAAAATCTCAAACCTACGAGATTAATTAACCGAAAATAGAGAAATTTTCATAAAATCCCCAATAAAAGAACAATAAATTCTGAGGACTACAAGAATAATATTAGAGTCATTACCTTTGATTCACTAACGTTTACTTCATTACTGCCGGCCATGAGGAGTAATTTCAAGAATCAAACTTCTAAAACCTTGAAGGGTCACCCTGATCTCTCGAACAATTGCCGACTATTCATAGCGCTTCAAAAACTTTCTGGGTTCTATTTATCACAGAAATATGTGGGCTACTGAACAAAAAGATCAAGAAAAACAGAAAAAAAATCATAAAAGATAGAGAGGAAAATGAAATCCGAAAATGGTTACGTATGTGTATTAAAGATAAAGAGGCGAAGCTAGAGGGGGCGGTGTGGAAATTACTAAAATAGGTAAGGAGAGAGAAAAATGAATAATGCTAATAGAGTCAAAGGAGAACGAGAGAAACGACAAAAGGGACTGCCGATATCGACTGTTTAGGTGCGCCCCACCTTATAAATACACACCATTTTATATATATTTATTTCATCTGTTTATTTTCTAAATTTAAGTTTTTATTTATTTAGGTGTTGATTTTTTTTTTTTTCGTTTTTATTGTTTTTTGCCAAAGAAATTGGGTTTTAGATAGATATAATTTATTTATTTTCATTTTCTTTACATTTATTAGAACTTAATGATAAAATATTTGAGAATCCGTCCACACGAAAATGTTATAAATTAGAATGAAGAGGTGAGGAAAAGCTCACTTTATATGAGTACCTTTTTCTCCTCTGACAAGTAATGCTGTAAAAATAAAAATTACATAAAATCAGATTTTTCAAGTTTCAATTTCATTAAATATAAGTTTGATCATACAAAAATCAGATGATAATTTGATATTTTAATTTAGTAACCCACTAAATTTTTCAAAACCCTAATCATTTTTAACTTTTCCTTCTCTCCGTAAATCTCTTTTATCTTCTCTCTAAATTTTCATTCTCACTTCTCTCTTTCATGTGCCACCACTGGAGCACCGTCCACACGGCCACGATGCCTTCAGTCGATCAACATCTTCGACACGCAACGACACATAGCTCCGCGAGTTCGCACCGTTCCCATATCTGCTTTAATTCTCTACCATCAAGCCTTCGACCGTGACGTCGTCAGAGCCACAGCAAGGCAAGACTGTGACGCCGTTGGCAGCGATGATGGTAACACGACAATGTGAAGCGACATTACCACTGTCGCAGCGCAGCGATGTGAACGTAGCAGAGCTGCTTCGTCGTTGCTGCTGTAGTTCGGTGGTGATTATTGGACTTGTGGATGTAGTTGCGACGTGGTGGATTTGTGGAGGTTGTTGTACTGTTGTGTGATTTGTAGAGATCGTGGTGGCGACTGCGGTTTAGGGATTTTTTAGTAGGGTTGGTGGTTGTGGCGGCGCGACGACATTGATGATGGTAAGTTTGGGGATTTTTTTGTTGGTATGGTGTGGTAGAGATGGTGGTCACGGTGGTAAAGAATGTAGATGGTGGTTGTGGTGGTGGTGGCGGCGGCGACGTTGACGGTAATGAATTTGAGGAGATGATGGAGGTGGTGATGGTGGTATAGGCAGCGGCGACGATGTTGCTACTGGAGGTAGTGGTGGTCTTAAATTGTTTTGTTGATTGTGATCAATAAATAATATGTGACCAATAAAATAGATAAATTGTAACCAATAAATAATATGTGACCTAAAAATTTGTTAAACTATGACCAATAATTTGATAATGTGTGACCTAAATTTTGTTAAGTTGTGATAAATAATTTAATAATGTGTGACTTAAAAATAATTTGTGATCATGAAATAAGTTGTGATTTATAAAAATTTTGGTTTGCGATCAAGAAGTTAATTGTGACATATAAAATTTGTTGTTTGTGATCCACGTCTGTAATTATAACTAATATATAACTGTGATCATAAATTATATAATATTGTGATTCTAATATATTTAATTAATAAAATATTTTTAATTATTTATTTAATAAATAAAATTTAAATATGATCATAAATTATATAATATTTTGATCTAATATATTTAATTAATAATTTTTGTTTAATTAATTATTTAACAATAAAATTTAAATTAATATCTGATTTTTGAAAAAGTAAATTTATAACTTAAATTTGAAATAGGTCATACGTGTTACTAAGCAAATTTTCCCATAATTTAATCGTTTTAATCTCTGGAGTCTTAATTAAAAGTTGTTGAAGGTTCCAATTAGAGGAGAACCATGAAAGAACAGTGCCCCCATGGTTTTCTCTTTCTGACTAACGAGTTTTCTAGAATTTAGAGGGCAATAGATATGTTTTCCCAGACAAACTCACATGTTTTTAGGTTCTCGTGGATTAGTCATATTTTTTTTACACGTACTTTTAACGGTTCCTAATTTCATGATATATCGTGTTTTAAGATGTCGTTACACATTTTTATAAAGTCAAACGTTAGAGTTGATCTTTAATTGGAATGAACTGTAATTTGTATAATCGGTAAGAAACGGTTTAAAATTATAACTTTAACTCGATATCGTTGACTTCATTAGTCATTATAATTCCACTTTGGAACCAAACTTTTGACATAATAATTTAACGATATAGGTAAGATCAAAATGCGACATAATAATGCCGTGCAAATTGGATATAACATATATAATACAATTCTTATCGAGATTAATAATTTTTTTTGAAATGTTTTAACACCAATGTATGCCTATCAAATGCATGTTAGTGGAGAGAATTAAACTATTTGTACACTCCTTGTATACATTATGTTTGACATTTCAAGATGTATCAAGATTTGTGTCATTTATTGTTTAAAGTGTTGTTAAAATCAATATATAAAACCTCACAACAATATCAAACTTGATGTATAAGTAGTAAAAACCGGAAGAGGAGATTTGAGAATGACAATGGGTTGGGTCAAGGGGGTCATTTTCGTCCCTTCACCCTCGAGAATTTTTGAGAAACGGGGCAGAGCAAAGATAAAACAAAAAAAACTAAAAAAAAAACAATTATCACATTTATATCTCGAATAATTTTTTTTATCGTATTCTTATTTTTAAATTAACATAAATTGTTCATGATTGTGATTTCTCAACAAATTTTTCTTTAAGATAAGAGGTAAAAAAACTCATTTGCTCATTATAATTTTAAATAAGCAAGACAAATAATAATGCAAAAGTGGAATTAAATATTTAACCCTTATTTTAAAACATTTTAACTATAATTTTGAATGAAAACCATTATCAAGGACAATATTTTCTCATTAGTAAAGTGTTAAAATAAGAATGTGACGAAAAATGTTAAAGAAATAAATGTGATAATTAATAAAGGTTAGTGACATTTAATGTAATTGAAATGTGTCGTGAATATATCCACCATAAGTATTGAAGTGGTAAGTGTAGATATTTTGATCAATATCATGTCCCCGCTTCGCATCTTGAAATCTCGACAAGCCAAATTATCACGTCCCTTTTGACTATTTTAACATTTAATTGTACTGATAAATAAATCCCTGTTTTGCGAAAATTAAAATCAGATTTTTAGTAAATTTTGATAAAAATTAATTAAATATATATTTAAAAAGTTGTAGATCCTATAAAATATATGGTTAAAATTGATTGACTTTGATTTAGATTAAAATCTAGATTTTAAAAATAAATAAATTTATATGATCAAAATAAGTAATTTTTTTAAACGTGAAAATGTCATTGACATTGCCATAAAATTAAAGTGTATCTAATATAGTCCCTTAATTTTTTGAAAGGCCAGTTTCAAACATCTTTTAGCTACATGTATCTATTTTTACAAATTATAATGATACCTCCCGATACATGTTTTGCCAAGAAAAGAAAAAAGACTCCTTTACAATTAAGATTTTTTAGAAAGAAATTGTTTAATTACCTGAGATATTCTATAAAAAGGAAAAAAAAAAATGATGAAAATATCCTTAAGTTTCATATTTCCATCCTCACACGGTCCCTCTCCCAATCTAATAGCCCCTATTGTTATCTAACTACGCATGTGAATTAATAGATACTGCCTTACATGTCGGACATGCTTCCTTGTATAAAATGAGCTTTTGAGTTGATTTTAAGTTGCGTAGAGAGCGATCCTGCTTACTTGGCAAGAGCGACACGGTAGTTATGTTTCGTACAAATTTATTGTCAATATTAAGCTCGATAGCAATGATAATGTCTTGAAGGATACGTAGCTTGTCGGCTATATTGAATATTAATTAGGATTGTCTTTTATGCTATCCAACTATTTATGTCACGATAAACAAGTGATATTGCTTCTCAGATAAGAATACGATCAAATCAAGTTCTTTTATAACATTAACAAAAATGTGAATTTATAATTTCTTTAGAAATTATGGCGACAACGGGGTAAGGAGTTAAAGACCAAACGTGTTGCAACCTAGGGATCATCAAACAACTCTTTCACTACGTAGGGATCACGAGGGCATAGTGCAATCCTTGTTGGAGTGAGATTATGTACCTAGATGACTAATCTTGTCATAATGTACTACTACCTATACACTGGCAACAAAGTTGAGCATACATACGACAAACTTACTGCGTGATGGAGGAAAGAAAGGACGGTAGATGATAATGTGAAAAGACACAGTGTCTGCACAGGCAAGCAAACGATTAGCGAAATGTATTATGCCATTTAGTGGAGAATATCCAAAGTCTTATATGAGACAACTAAGAGCTTGTTTGGAAGCAATTAAAATCGAATTAAAATTGAAAATGCAGCGCTCCAATGACTAAAGCCTACAGTCCTTAGAGGCTCTTTCTTAATTTCTAACCTCACAATAGAAAATGTCTAGGTCCACTCCTGTTGAAAACCAAGCATGTTGCCAAGTTCGGTGTTAGAAGATATTCACCCTATGTTATGCGGAGGTTAGAGTT